>JAOEHY010029961.1:43783-105158 GCA_025447955.1 Psilopsiagon aurifrons | reverse complement strand
CCCCCCAAACAGAAAAATTAACATTAGCAGAATAAGTACAGTTCAACAACAGGAAAATATGGAAATGAAATTGATAGGCACCCAATGCATTTAACATCAGAGCAGCTTCACTGAAAGGCACAGGCTGCCAAGTTCCTCTGCTCTGTCAACTGTGATTTGTTTCTTACTGTTCCAACACAACTATGGCACTTCCAAAAAGCAACATACCCCTTCTGTAGAACTACAGGAAAATAACATGATCCATACTGAGTGGTGCCTGGTTTCCTGTGAAAGAGGCAGAGATTTCTGTTCTTGTAGGGAGCGTACATTTGTTGTATACAAAATCATCTGAGAACCAGATGACGCATTTGAAAAAATTGCCAGCTGTTCGTTAAGACTTCTCATCTGGACATTGCTTCTCACGCAGCTGAGCTGCTGGAACAGATCTGATGGGTGTTACCTACATAATAAAACCGGATATATTAGTGCAAGTTTCAGCAGTGCTTTCAGCTAAGGAAGACTAATTTCTCCAGGAGAAGATTGGGGGCGCTCATAGAGCCCATCAGTGTTCAGCTTCTAGAACTGTAGATTACATCAGGGTGACCATCAAGCAAACAACTTTCTTTTGAAGTTTAAAGCATGGGTGTTGAGACCAGTTTTTGCATCCTTTGTTGTGAAAGGGAAAATTTAGTTTAAAAGCTGTTTTGTTCTCGTTCTTCTACTGTTGAGAACAGCCAGAGATTTCATTAACAAATACAAAACTGAGGGTGCAGAAAACAACTGAGATTACTGCATAAGCTTTTGATTCTGCTCAGTCCTTCTTCTATTCTACGCCCAGGTTTCACATTTCCATGCTCTGAGAAACAGCACAGTAGGAACACTGTAGCCTGGCTGGGCACATATCTGCATCTTCTTCCAAGACTAATAAGGCTTCTCGTGCCACAGGAACAGTCAGAATGTGTTTGCGTGTGTGCAGCGCGTGTGAGCATGTTTCCCTTCTCTCTCCAATTCCTGATGGCCAGCAAGAGTGAAGCCTGCGCTGCAGCTTTCCTTCCAGCAGGAGGCAGAATCACTCTTTCTTTTATCTATGGCTTTTTTTTTTTTTTTTTTTTTTTCGTATTTGTAAGAATTCGGATGGTATTTAATTGAAATTGTCCCATGCATTTGAAAGTTATTTCAAGGCAGGATGGCCAGTCATGCAGAAGTACACATGGGGGCTTACTCAATGCATGCACGTACATACACACTCCACTCCCCAAATGGAAATGAGGCTATAAATAATTTTCATTTTAAACTGTGTTTGTAGCTATCACAACAATTTCAAGAGAAAAAAGCAAACACAAGCATATGCGCAAAGATGCATCTGTTTTTCTTTGCCGATCCCACGTTAAGTGGCGAAACCAGAAATTAGCGCTAATACAAAAAATGAATGCCCATTTAACATTTTTCTGTTGTTGTTGAGCTGCTAATCTGGCATAAATTTAAAACCAATAATAAATCTTTTGGGGGCTGTGACTGTTTTATCCTGCCAGTAACCCCCTTGAGTTCATCAGATCAAAAGACAGCAAAAGCCTGTTTCTTGTCCAGCAGGCACGTACACATGTTGTAAGCAAAGTTCCATCTGGTCACAACATCGTGGATCATCTGGGTAACAGCCAGGCTTCATTTGCTTCATGTCCTGGACAGCATGGAGGCAGCCGAATCGGAATATTTAAATGACTGACCAACCGCAACTGAGTCTGCCCTTGAGGATTCGCCTAATAATAGCTCCTTGCTGTGGAGCAGTAGCGGCTCTGTGAGTTGTTTTCTCTTTTAAATGACTCAAGGTGGGCTCCATGGAATGATTTAGCCTTTCTATTAGGTGCCAACAATTTATTGGAGACACGTTCTGACTCTTTCCTTGGGAAATCTAGAGGTGGATGTTGCCTCTGCCTGGAATTCTTCCTGAAACATGTTTATAAGAAAAAAACCCTGAAAGAACACAGATTGCATAGTACAGCTGCTGTTGTGAGCCTGACAGGGTGCTTTTACAGGATGTGTTTCACACCAATTCAGAAGGCATGCAGAATGCTACCATGTCAGAATTTTCCAGGTACCTGAAATTTTTCACACCTGTTTCACACAAGGGCAAAAGACAGAGAAACTGGATGCACCGCTTAGTTTTGCTTAACCCACGGCCTGAGCTTCTCAGAGTGACTTTTGTCAGGCAGCAGATGGGCAGGGACCCCCACGGAAGTGCTGCCTGTGCCTCCAGTGGTTCCTCAGCTCCCTAGGCTCTGCAGGAGCTCCAGGGGATGTCCTGCTCCTAGATGTGTGCTCCCTCTTACTGGAACAGGTTGCCTGGAGAAGCTGTGGCTACCCCTTCCCTGGAAGTGTTGAAGGTCAGGTTGGATGGGACTTGGAGCAGCCAACAGAGTGGCTGGAACTAGATAATCTTTAAGGTTCCTTCCAACCCAAACCATTCTGTGATCTAGAGGCTGGGCTATAAAAGGGTGGCAGGCAGCTGCCTAACAAAAACTCGTGCAGTTTCAATAACAAATGTTGGCAGAGGCAGTGCTTTCTAGGTGAGTAATGCCCTTCTGCTGGGGCTGGGAGGATACGCAAATCCCAGCATGCTGCACGAACTTCCTGCTGCATAAGCACTTCCAAAAATTCAGCTTGTCTATAAATACTTTATTGGCAGTGCCCAAAGAAGACATTTTATGCACAGCAGACCTCTTGAAGCTCTGTAGGTGGCTCATTGCTTATTTATGATAACAAACTTATTCAATGATGTTTACTGAGAAGTGCCTGAATTTACCTGGTGGCTGTGAGAACTATTCCTTTCTGCTTTAAAATGTGGGCATTTTCCATGAAGATGTCATTCATGTAAGATCCTGGAGTGAAAATTATCCAGGAATGATGCATGGGCTGTTCCTTTCAGAAAACCTCAGGGGGGAAAAATTATCTAGATGATACAGGGGAAAAATCCTTACACAATTTGCAGTTCATTGCTGAGGCCACCTGAAGTATTTGAGGGATTTGACTAATCCCATAGCTGGGCATACCTGTGCCTACCTACTCCCATTGCCAGTCCTGGTGTGAGCAGCAGACAGCCACCCAGCAGCAGTGAAAGGCTTGCTTGTGAGTTCAGGAAACTACATTTCAGAGCTTTCCTGTCAGTATCTGTGTGTATCTCTCTATGTAATCTGTACCTAATGAAGCTGACACAGGCATGACGTCAAAATCCTTCTTCAGATAAGTAAGGTCAGCAAAGCCGGTGTCATTACTCGACGAATAAAGTTGTGCCCGAGCGTAAGGAGGCATGAAACGCTGAAGTTTCGTTCAGTCTAACCAAATTTAACCCGCGGGATTCCTTTCTCGGGCAACGGCAATAGCTCTACAAATCCGCTCGGGGTCACTGTAACACAGCGCCGGGGCTGCGGGGAGTCGGGGGTCCCCTTCCCCCCATCCGCGGGCTTAATCGCCTCCATCAGGCAAGGGAGATTTCATGAGCAATGGGACTGACAGTCCAGGGCTGTCTTGTTAGAGTTGCTAATCAATAACTGACCCTTCTTTTCACATTTACATTGGGTGATGTGCTTAAATGTGGCCATGAAAGCAGAAATCAACACTGTGTTTTGCCAGGTATTTGAGGAATATATTAGTGATTTGCAAAGTGCTAATTTGTTAGAAATCCAAGAAAATTATTTCATACCTGCTCGTGTCCTTGCTCACTCCCAATCCCATTGAAGGGATAGGGTTGCTCGTACACTCCTGTGTATCTGCAGAGCTGTGCTTCCACAGGGGTAGAAGCTTTGGGAGAAAAGGAAGATCTGTTGGGGAAAAAAGCAGCTCTCCTAGTATCAAATAAAGATTGCAAAAAACAGACAGAGATGGACAACTACTGAGAAGGGTATTTACCTCAGGTTGTGAGCTGTAAAAAACGAATAGTAGATTTTATGTGAAGAATTTTATTTTTAAACTTCCATCTTCTTTTTTTTTTTTTTTTTTCTTTCTTTCTTTCTCCCCACTGCTGTCATACAGAGGATTTCACAGATGCTGCAATGGTTAAGACAGACTAAAACACAGAGCATTTTATACACCAGCCTCAACTGATCAAAGTGGTTTTAGCTTGATATTTGATGGGGATGTGCCACACAACAATATGGAAAAAAGTACATTACAATGGTGCAGTTGGTAGAGAGGTAAAAAAGCAATCTAGCTGTAAGCAACAGTACTGAAAGTCTATTAAATTATTACCTTACAGTTTCAGTGACTAATAATGACTTGAATGGGCATGAATGCATTTCAGCTTTATAAAGAAATTTTGTGTGTATTTCAGAGATAGGATGGTTCTCCCTGGGTGGAAACAGCATAGCTGTGCCTGTCATGAAATATTCTGCTATCCTCTGTCCCTTCTCCACACTGCCATTTACAACCCAGATATTTAGACCATGCCGAAGTACTGAACAAGATGTTTATGGTACCACTGCTTCCCTAGTCACTGTGTCTCTCTTTCTTGAGCGTTCTTGTTTCAAGGGCAATGTATTTGCTTCCAAATGATATCCTTAGCCACCAGACACGTGTGTACTGGGTTTTTTTTAGCAAAGGATAGAACTAGAACACAGGACTGGTGTTGAGCAGGCTGTGGTCACAGGCTGCAATTCTCTGGGCAATTCCAGAGAAGCTGTGGTGATTGGTAGTTAATAGCATCTGTCAGAAGGGTGAATGTGGTGTAAAATGATGAATAGAAAGGAAGCTACTGCCAGTAGCTTATTAACGGCAAAGGATATTTTGAAACTAACCTAAGAAATGCGCATCAGCCTTTGTCATTCTGAGTAGACAATATACTGTATTTCTGAGACTGATAAAGTACAAGTATAAAATAGTAATCAAAAATCATTTAAGTCACAAAAAAACAAAATACTTTTTAACAATAATCATCACATAATTATATCCTCGCATAAATATACTTTTCAGATGAATGTTATTTTATGTTTAGGAGTGATTAATTTATTTGAAATTGTTTTCAACACTGAAGTTTTAATGATTGTCATAACACTGATCTTGTCAGCAAAATACACTAAAAGAAACCAGAGGATTTTATCTTGGATATTTCTATAAATGTGCTTACTTACCAGAAAATAGGACACCAGTATTTTGCAGGCCTCCAAGTGTAAATCAGTCTGTGGTGCTATGCAGACAGACATCAAAATGGAGCCTTCCACAGCTTCTGGAGGAATCTGAAAACCTTTCCCATGCGTCTATTCAGGAAAAATGCTGTGTTTTGCCCCTGCCTGGGTAGGTTCTCAATCCAGCTCCTGTAGACCTGAGCCTTAAGAATGAAATGGAAATATTTAATTACATCTCTTTTTCCTTCAGCTCATTGCTTAATCTGAATTATGCTTTCCATTCGAAGCCTAATTTGTCTCTGCTGAATGGCATAATTTCCACTGTTTGTATAATTAAAAATGAACAAATGCACACTTAGTTTCCACTGTGGCAAATGACACATTTCATTTGGTTTATTTACCTTCATTCTGCCTGCTCAATCCAGCCCCAGTTTACATGCTATCTGTTTCTACAGCAAGCCCCCTTCTGATGCACTACAATATATGGTGATGTTGCACAGTATTTGTGATTTGCTTTAGACTTTGGCAGATTTCATAAAGAGCCTGAATGCAGAGCAGTTGAGGAATCTGAAATATTCCCAAGAAATAAAGGTCCAAGCAAATGTGGACATTTTCAATTTGAGCATTTTTAAAGTGAAGAAAAAACTCTTCAATAAGCTTCCATAAATGCGCAGTCGCTTTTCTTGGAAGTGCTGTTGCAGAAACTACATTAACTATAATTTAAGATTGTTTATACTATAAATGTGGTCATTTGGCTCTTCTTAGCAAGTGGTGACAGCTTAAAATTATCAAAATGACCTGTATTACAGCATTTTTCAAGGTAATCGTTGCACTAATTTTTCTATTTGCTGGATACAAAGTATTTGATGTTCAATAAAACAAAACTTTAAGGAATGAATGAATTGGTGAGTACTATAAATACATAAAAACTTCTCTTTAGCATCGTCAGAAGCGCTCTCTGACCTGGAAAGTGAAGAAGTAGGTCAGGAAACTTTTACCATATGCTGCCGATACCTATTGTGCCATGAGGAGTTTCAGTGAGAGGCCTGGAGTCTAAGAGCTGGCACTGAAGCCTCTCCAAATCCCAGGTAATCATATTTAGCTCATGTTTCCGTGGTACTTCCTGTCTTAAACCCCTGACATTAATTTGAGCTGAAAATTGCTACTAGACTTTAGGGGACATTGGAGGTGTTAATAATTTAATAAAGGCAACCAACTCCTTGTGTTACACTCCCTAACAGAAACTTCCAGGAACCTTTAAAGCTAAGTCTGTAACTCCTGGCCAGGACATTCCCCAGGGCAATCAAGCTGATCCCTCTTCTTTGTAAGAAGAGCACCTTGGTGATCACTCCCCGGAAGCAGAAGGAGAATTCATTAACAAAGAATTGGAAGGTGTCCCAAAAGGGTTCAGGACACGGACGTGGCTTTTCATAGCCATATGAGAATGGAGAAGACTGAAATCCAGCCCAGGAAGCCCCAGGAAAGGGCAGGTCTATGAGTACTTGTGGAGATGTGCCACCTGCTCCAAACTGGTCCTCTCTGCCCGCTTTTGGCCTTCTTGGCATTGCCACAGAAAGAGGAGACCTGACCATGGAGAGACACAGGGACTGGTGGCCATCCAATGTGGCCCCTTGACAGGGACCCCCCAGCCCAAAGCACTTCTGTGGGACTTGGTGGAGCAAGCGTGTCTCAATTTCAGCAGAGGATAAATGTGCTCTGAGTAGGCCAGAACTGTCATAGCATTGCTGGGACATCTGCTCTGGCTGTTGCTGTGTGGTGAACAACAAATGAGGCAGGAATTACACTGTTCCCGTCCATGCTGGTTTGTAAAATGTTGCAGATAGGCATGTGAAATTCCATGGTGCTTCTCCATGTTGAGCCTCTGAGAAGAGACAGACTGGTATTTAGAATGGTGGAATGAAAACTGTCTGCGCCCATCAAGGAACAGGGCAAATCCCCATTTTGCTGGGAAATGTATCCCTGTGCTTTAGCTGCTCAGTGTCGCTACTAATGTACTTGTGTTGGACCAAGGCAAGAGTCCAGTTTTACACCATCTAGCAGCTGGGCTGCATTTTGGCTAAAGTCTTTCAGAAAGCATATTGTCTTGCCAAAAAAAAAGACAGATATCTCTTCCTGAGACTTTGTAAGGTAAAGACTCAGTTTAAGGGTGTAATCCTGCATCCAAAGGAGACAGGGACAAAAATCCCATTCACGCTAAAAGGACTGGATTAAGCTCCAAGTGTAAATTTGGAGATTGGTTTCTCAACCAAGGGCTAAAGCAATCACTGTAACCTGTGACAGCACAGGCAGCAGCCCTAGCCATGGTGGGAATAGTCACACTTCAGACAAGGCAACATCAGGGAGATTTTCTCAGAAGACGTATTTTGCTTTGATTGCCTGAACTTTAAAAATATTTCCTCACATATTTGGCTGCTTTTGTGGGAAAACATGGGGGGGGAAAAAAAGAGAGAGAAAAAATGAAAAAATTGAAAATTGCTTCTAACTGACTTGCTGAAATTTTTAACTGGTAGAAAAGTATTTACAGTTTTCAGATGTAAAATAACCTGCTGGATATGGGGGTGCTTTTTTTTAGTGTCTGCTTTACTTGCTTTCCAGGTTTTTAAAATTATAATGATACTGATCTTGATAATCATGTCTGAAAAAGATGACTCCTGCAGAGATTTTCACTTTAACAAACCCAGCAAAATTCATTTTCTACTCATCTATCTTAAGTAATTGAAGCAACAACATAGATTGTTTATCTTTGGTAGCACCCCAGGTTCAGCAGTAGCAGTCATTTTTCTCCTTCTTAGTAGCTGATGCAGTGCTGTGGTTTTGACTTTCAGCCTGGGAACAGTGCTGATGACTCCAGCGTTTTCAGTTGCTGCTCAGTAATGTTTACTCTGACCAAGGACTTTGAGTCTCGTGCCCTGCCAGGGAGGAGAGGAAGCTGGGAGGAAGCAGAGACAGGACACCTGACCTAAACTAACCAAAGAGGTATTCCATATCACAGCACATCATGCCCAGTATATAAACTGGCGATAGTTACCCAGAAGGGTTAGATTGCTGCTCGGGTCAGGCTGGGTATCAGTCGGCGGGTGGTGAGAGGTTGTATTCTCTTCCCTTGTTATTTCCCTTATCATTATTATTACTGGTGGTAGCAGCAGTGGTTTGTGTTATACCTTAGTTAATGGACTGTTCTGATCTCAACCTGTGGGAGTTACATTCCTTTCGATTCTCCTCCCCACCCCTTTGGGAGTGGGAGGAGGAAGGGAGGAGGGGAGTGGGAGAGTAGCTGCCTGGTTGTGAGCTACCGGCTGGGCTTAAACCATGACAGGTAGCTCAAACTGTTTGAAGTGCTAAAGCCCCTGGACTTTTAATCTCTACATAAAAATACTTTAAAGGTCAAAAATATCATTTATATTGCTGTATGGGAAAACCAAATCTCTTCACACCAAGGCTCACTTTTGCCAGCTTTAGCATGAGATTGTTTTTTCTGTCTTATCTCTGTGTCAGTTGGCATGCATTATGAATACTAGCTCACAGATAGATTCACAAATTCACATGATGCTTGTAAAGTCTGAGTCCCTTTTCAGTCCGTGGCAGTCTTTCCCCATGCCCTTTCCCACCTGGCTGCTGCTCCCTCTCTCCACACTCCTCTTTCCCAGTGCTGCCAGTTGCTGTGATGTGAACACTTCTTTTCAAAAACCTTGCCCTGCAGCCATATGAGCACACTAAAGCCTCAGTTGCCCTTTCAAAATGAGATGGGATTTTCTTGTCTGCTGAGGTTGTGAAAAGAAGCCAAAGAAGTTCTTCCTACCCTAAGTTCTGCCCAACAAAAAACCTACCAGAGCTTTCATGGGCTTTAAAGGAAGCTCATAATATTGCCCATTTTTAAGCATTTGGAAAGACCCATTATGGCTTGTTTTCATTTATTTTGTTGTTTTGTCAATGGGTTGGGTTTTTGGTTTTTTTTCTTTGGTTGGTTTGGTTTGGTTTTTTTCAACAGTGGCCCAGGGTTCTTCCTTATTATTTCCCCCAGATGCTGAGGACTCAAATGTTTGCTAATGAGCCATTCCTGTCTTTGCTTGTGATCAGTCCAACAGCTTTACTCACATATACCAGATTCCATAAACTCTTTCACTGCTTTCTGTTGTTCACCAGCATGAGAAGAGAGGCAGATATTTTACAGTTCTCAGTGTTCATTCATAAATACCTGACAGGCTTGCCCCTGCTTTTTCGCCTCCAGATCTCCAAAAATGTTTTCTGGAGTCCAAACTGTAACTTATCATAGATATTAATACATAAAAATATCATTTGTTAGGGGAGGGAGAGAAAAAAGAACAGTGGAAGCACCAGAAAAGGGACTATAAAAGCTCTGCAGAATACTGTTTCTGTTAGCACTGTATGAACACTGCAGTATTTGCTGATCTCCTTATTGTATGTCTCTTCCTGTAAGCTTTCACACTCAAACCTGCAGAGACCAGCAGCCAAAGCTATTGGTCTCCTTGAGAAGTTTTTCTAATTTGACTGTAACTGCATAAGGAGAAAGCACTCTCAACAGAGCCAACAAATTGTATCACCACTATATGGTGATAAAACTGACTTCAGCAGTTGTTATGTTAAATGGCACAAGAGGCTTGGAAAGATAGCTTTCAGTATGTCATCCTTCCCTACTGATCTGAAAAGGCAGGAGGAAGAGAAGAGAGGAGCATTAGGATGGCCATTTATCCTGCAGGGAAAGGAAAATCCTCAGCTTCCAGTCAAAAGCTCCAGAAATCTTGAGGTTTATTTGCTTGCTGTTGTTTTGTATATTTTTGCTGCAGGGGGTAGGCTGAGCACTACTCCCATTTCATTGCCTGTGGTAGTAGTTGTTAAGTGTCATATCTCACACAGCTGTGTACTCAGTGATCCTTACACTGGACTGGGAGCAGATTCCATGGCCAGTGGGTAACATCTCCAGAGGTTGAGAGAAAGCCAGGGCAGGCTGAGTTATTCCCTGCCTCCAAATCCTTCCCGGTTGTGTCTCCTGCTCCTTTCAGACTTATTCATGAGCAGATCACTGAGGGAAGAGGATGGGAAAAGTTATTTACATTCCAGCATTACATTTAAAGCTATAAATTACTGGCAACTATAAACAATTTCCCTGCTGATGGCACCGCTCATAAAAATCTGGGTTTGCGTATGTGTTGCATTCGCATGTGTGTGCGCATATCCAGCCTTGTGGGATTTCTTTCCCAGTTATGACAACATTATTGTTATTAACAGTTATGACAGTATTAATTCTTCCGGGCTCTGAATGCAATGCCCGATGCAACAGAGATTTTTGCTGCTTTTTCTGGCTTGGTGTAGATCAGGCTGAAAGGTAGAGTCTTTCTCACTGCTTTGAGTTAAGCTTTGGCTTTAAACTGGGACAAAAGATTGTGGAGACCTTGGCTAAAAGCTAGACAAATAGCAAAAATGCTTTTGAACCACTTATAATTACTGTAGCCAAAACATTGCACACTCCAATTTACTGATGAATAAGTGTTAGACAGAGGGAAAAAGGAGGAGGGGGGCAAAAACATGTTTGGTATGTGTCTACAATCTGACTACTGAGTGCTTTCGAGTGAGGTTTGGAAATGAAGGGAAACCCACTCTATTTCTGTCACTGCTCTGCCCCAGCCTAAAGAGGTGGATGTGAAAGTAAACTGAGTGGTGATGACGAGAGGTCTGTATCGCTGTTCTGCAACAAACCTGTTTGGTATGTGTGAAGGTGTCACAGCAGTGCAGTGATCCTTCCGTGTGTTTTTCAAAGTTTGCTCACATCCTCAGTTTGAAGCATAATGGGAAGAATGAAATTCTGCTAGAGAAAAATCAGTGTGTTTCATATGTATTTTATGTATATATTCTCTTAGGTAAACATTCACTAATGAGCTGCCAGATTTTTTCCTCATGGGGTTTAATTCCTAACATTGCTTCATGATTTAATGATCCCAAGTCAGTGATCTTCAGCCCTTGTTCGTGGAAGTTTCAAAAGCTTTGACAGTCACACTCCATTTCTGCAGCAAGTAAAAGAAAAAACTCAGATACATTTCTGATGAAATAGACTGAGCATCATCTGTGTACACTGAGAGTGGACTGCGTGTGCTGGGGTGGCCTGATGACCAGGGAAGAAGGAGTGTTGCAACCCACCATTTCATAACCAGATAGGGAAAGGAAGCGTGCTGCAAATGTTATGCAGGCATTCATGGCAAGAAAGGCAGTCTAGAAGAGTTCTTGGTTCAGGAATAGCTGTGGTCTAGGATAGTTTTCCCTGCAATTCCAGCTAATTGTGGTTAAAATTATTCATTGAAAAAATACACATAAACCCCTGTGACATGAAGGTAATGAGGTAAGGATGGAATTCTGCTATGAATTACACAACCTCCAAGCAGGTTTAGTGTTTCCAGCCTCCAAATAAGACGACTTTCTGTCTGCAGCCAACATTAAGTACAGTTCTGTGGCTCCTTGACTTCAGTGGCATGTTCCATGTGGGAAGACTGAGCATGTATGGCAGGTCCTAGCACTCATATCCCAGCTAACAGGGAAGCTGCTAGGAAAAAGCCACCCTGGAGTTAGTATCGATGCTGAACTGAGAATAAGTGTCCTCATCGTGCCTTTGGAGCACTTCAGAGAGAAGTAAGGCCCAGGCACAGAGATGGGGAAAAATGGAGATGGGGAGAGAAAGGGTGAAGGAGATGGGGAAAGCATGTGCTGCCAGCAAATGGCTAGAGAAAAGGGTTTCCTGTGCCCTAATTACTCTGTAAACACAGGACATCACCTTTCCCTGGTGCCTTAGTCCTCTCTAAGGAGAGAGGATGGACAGGAATTGCATGTACCATCTTACAGGCTATTTGGAGATGTGTTTTGTTTCCCTGGATCTTGCTCTCATGTGGCCCAGTAACATTTTTCAGGTAATTTTCCACATTTGCATTGGCCAACTAGTTGGAGCATGGTGGGATTGTGTCTGCCCTTCACAGGGCTTGTGCCATGTGCTGGAAGTCCATCAACTCTCCACAGAAGGTTAGTGGCTGACTGAGCCATCCCCCTGGCTGTGGCAGGGATTTTATCACCATGCAGGCTATGCTGAGGCCCAGGTAATTCATCTCCTTCCATGCCAAAACTTGGTCTGAATCATCAGCTCAGGGCAGTTTTTAGGGCTAATTACACTGGAAAAAAAAGAAAAAAAAAAAAAAAAAAAAAACCAAAAAAAAAAACCCAAAAAAAAAAAAACCAACCAAAAAAACCAAACAACACACTTCTGTTTGGATTTGTCATGGCTTGGGATAGCAGTGTCTCTGGAGCATGAGCCTGGACACTGAGCATCTCCAGATAGAAGCTACAGTTCATAGAGTATTTCTTCTCCATATACCTCCAGCCCTATGGGTTGTTGCTAGAGGAAAGCAGCAAAGGAAAAGCCAAGTGAGCAAAAGTAAACCAGGTCTTTACGCAGGTGTCTGCCTTTCACACGACTGTGATCTTTTCCCAAGATCATTTGTGCTGCTGTTCTTCACATCTACCCACAGCATCAGATCAAGTCTCCAGTGGGGGTTATCAGGGTCAGATCTCCCATACTGTGGATTAAAGAATGCAACATCGTGTGTACTGACAGATACATGTGGTGGAGGGGGACGCTAGTGAGGAGTGCACAATGCTCTCGTGGCTTCCATGTTAGGTGGAAAGGACTGATTAAAACCCCGAAAAATCAGAAGCAGGTCCTGGCCAGCCCTTTGCGGGCAGCAACGGGGAGAGGGCAGACCCTATAGATCTCCATGAGAAGCGCCACTCGCTCGGCGGGGAGAGCAGAGCAGGCTATGCCTGCGGTTCACATCTCTTTGTCAATGGCATCCAGCCCCTGGCCTTGGGAACTGACTGGCGGCAGTTTGCAAATGTATGTGCTTGGCTGGGAGCCTGCAGTTCCCCTTTGTCCCAGCGGCGCAGGGGGGCTAATAGGGAAGCCGGAGCGTGTCATCCCTGACTGCCAGAGCTTCCAAGCACTAACATGATGGGCAACTTTTCAGACAATATCCAACATGAACATTCAAGGCTGAACCTATTCTTCTTCTAGACACTGTTACTGACTGATTCCACATGCTGTTTTCCAGACTCTGTTGCTGTAACAAGCTCCAGTCCTGAATATGGACCATTCTCCCAGAGTAAAGTCCAATTGAATTCAGAAGGATTGGAACCATTTGGAATCCTTAAAAGCTGAATGTATTTGAACTTCGTGTACAACACTGTAGAGGTAAAAAAAAAAAAAAAATCTGTGCAGAGTTTCATATAAGGTGAGCAAAATTATTTGTCTTTGTTCTACTTTGCTTTGCACACCCTGCTCCTGGTGCTTACATACAACTTCCATGCGTATGTATGTAATTAAACTGTGTTGTGCTGCACCATATTTTAAGGCAAAATAAATATGAGTTAAAGAGTGTTTGAGATGGGAATGATAATGGCAGAGGAAACATACAACTTGACTCACAGGAAAATCTGAATCAAGTGGCTGCGCTTCAACGTCACCCCTGCCTGCCACTGCTATTGCTCCTCTTCCAAATTGTATGCTGGTGGATTGCGCGTCAAGAAAGCAAGGCAAATGGAAACATTCATAAAGACACAAGTGGGTTGGACATTTATGGATGAGCTGTATTTGGGCTTATATCTAGTCTGATAAGTGCACAACTGCCATGGCTGACCTAATCCAGTGATGGTTATGGTCCTGCTTTGAGGGACAAGCTCCAGACATCTCTTCCAACCAGCATGGCTTCAGTCTGTAAGTCCATGATACTTGACCTGATAGAATTATGTGCTGCCTACATTTGTAATAACATGCAATTTCCTTAAACCAGCAGATAGTACTGGTAAATAGCTTGGAATTTCTGTTGAATTCAGTATTTTCTCACCACTTCTTCCCTTCCTCCCAAAAGCTAAACACAAAAGCATCCCAGGACAATTTGTAGCTAAAAGACTCAGTCAGCTGGGAATGGTTTCTCACTGCCCCTCAGCTTCCTGAAATGGCACCAGTGGCACCTAGCCTGAATTTCATCACTGCCTCTCTGGAAAAAGCTGAAATCTCATACCCCTGTCTGCAAATGTTATCAGGTGACTGTGAAAGACAGACGCTTTTCAGTACTGCTGTTACAGCTCTCATTTCTTCTGCCAGAAACACAGTAGTGGTAATATTTGATTTGCAAATCTGGCATACATGCATCAGCCTGGTTGAAAGCAATCAACAGAAGCTATTTCCTCAGTGCAAGTAAATATATTGACATGTGTTGACAATAAACTGATTTTGTGCACTTTTGGAAAGGCAGACGGCAGCTCACATGTTTCAACTGCTCAGTTCCTCTAAAGCAGTATGCAGAAAAATATCTTTCATAGCCTAAGTACTGTTCTCATCCCTCCTGCCAGGCAAAATCAATGACAATGGTTACATCAGAAAAATCTCATTAATTAATTTCTGGCTCATGACTGGTGTCAAAATCAGAATTGTGGTTTTTTTTTAACCATGGGTCAGTCTACATGGCACCAAGCCTGCTGGTGGCAGATGGAAGAAAAGGGAAAAAAGGATTCTAGCCCAGGAGCAAGCAAGGCTTATAGAGAGGGCTTTAACTAGGTTTAAAGCAGAAAGGGGATAACACAAGTGTTGCTAGAAACAAGCCATAGGGTAGCATGCTACTGTTGGAGTCCAGATCCACAGGCAACTTAAATGCAGTTATGCCAATGCCCACAGCATGGGCAACAAACAGGAGGTGCTGGAAGCCATTGTGCAGCAGGGAAATCATGACATAATCACCATCAGAGAAATATGGTGGGATGATTTTCATGATTGTAGTGCTGCAATGGATGGCTACAGGGTTTGTGTTGCATGTCAGGGCGTGCATTGACTGCCTTGAACTCAATGTTGTAAGTGAGAAGGCTGAGTGTTTGTGAGTGAAGATCAGGGGGAAGGCCAACCAAGCAGATAAGCAGTCAGGATGAAGCTACAGAGAAACTGGGAGAAGTTTCATGATCACTTGCCCTTGTTCTTGTGGGGGACTTCAACTTACCAGATGTCTGCTGGAAGTACAGCACAGCAGAGAGGAGACAATCCAGGAGGTTCTTAGAGGTGTGGAAGATAACTTCTTTACCTAGCTGGTCAGTGAGCCAACTAGGGGAGATGCCTGGCTGGATTAGTTGTTTGCAAACAGAGAAGGACTGGTGAGCGATGTGATGGTTGGAGGCCATCTGGGGCAAAGCAATCACAAAATGACTGAATTTTCAATCCTTGGAGAAGTCAGGAAGAAGCTCAGCAAAACCTCCACCTTAGACTTCTGGAGGGCTGACTTTGGCCTGTTTAGGATGCTGGTTGGCAGAATTCTGTGGGAAACAGTACTGAGGGACAAAAAGGTCCAGGAAGGCTGGATATGTTTCAAGAATGAAATCTTAAGGTGCAGGAGCAGGGGGTCCCATGTGCCAAAAATCAAACCAGTGGGATAGAGAACAGCCTGGCTGAACAGGGAGATATTGCTTGGACTCAGGAAAAAAAAAAAGTATTTTTCAGCTGTGGAGAAAGTGACTGTCACCCCGTGAAAAGTACAAGGATGTTGCTAGGCTGTGTAGAGAGAAAGTCAGACAGGCGAAGGCACAAACGGAACTAAAGGCACAAATGGAACAACTGCCATAAAAAAGTACTTTTACAAATATATTATCAATAAAAGAAGGGCCAAGAAGCGCCTCCATCCTCTACTGGATACTAGGGGAAACCTAGTGACTGAAGATAGGGAAAAGGCTGACGTACTGATGTCTCTCCTCCCAAGTAACCAGGGATAGGACAAGAGGCAATGGTCTCAAGTTGTGCTAGGGGAGGTTTAGGTGGGATATTAGCAAAAGTTTCTTCACAGAGAGCATAATCAGGTATTGGAACAGATTTCCCAGGTCACCGGTGGAATCGCTGTCCCTGGAAGTATCCAAAAACTGTGTAGATGAGGCCGTCAGTGATATGATTTAGTGGTGGCCTTGGCAGGCCTAGGGTAATGGCTGGACTTGATGATCTTAAAGGTCCTTTCCAACTGAGTTGATTCTATGATTCTAGATTAGGCAGTTCTTCCAGATCTCTGGAACAGTCATGATATCCTCTAATTACAAGAATATGATTTTTACAGAGTATTCATGCTACGCTGAGCATGATAATAATACGTAAAAATGTATGCATAAAGCATATGTTTTAGGATTTGTGATAAAGTTAGGGTTGTTAAATAATAATTTTTATCCTGTTACTTCCATAAATAAAATATAAAATAAAAATAAAATATATAAAAGTATTAGTAAAGACTTAAAAACCATTTGCTGTCTTCGTTTTGACTCTAATGCATTTGTTCCTTGCTAAAGAATTAAAAGGCACAAACACCCTTCCACTATTGTCAATAATCAGGTAATATGTGACTTTTTAATAACTGTGGCCCTTATCAGCAAGGCCTTAAATCTCATGTTTCATTATGGTACTCTTGCTTTGAGACAAGCTGGTGGGCGGGTGGGCGGCATGGCACTGAATTCAGGTGGCAGCCCGGGCTGGTGGGAAATGCCCACGGTGCCCGGTTCTGTCGGCAGGCCCCACAAAAATACATACTACTACTGCTACTAATAATATTGCAGTTTAGTACTTCCCATCACTAGATCTCAAACTGAGTCTGTCCAACCCAAATGGCCACTTCCTTGAAGGACTGTCTTGCTGCCTTGAGAGGTCCTGAGCTACTGACATGGTTTAGTAATGGACTTGGCAGTCCTAGGGGAATGATTGGACTTGGTGATCTTAAAGTTCTTTGCCAGGGGAGTTGATTCAATGATTCTGTGATTCTACTGACCTGTCTGGCAGATTTAGGAAGCAGACATTGAGAGAATGGCTCATGCTTGGCAGATTTTCTGGTGGAGAACTGATCAAGAGAAGGCTGCTGGATGCTGCCCACATCTCTGCTGGAGCTTCAGGAACTGGTGTGGCCCTCCCCGGGGGAAGCAGAGCTCTGCTACTCTAATTGCAGGATCTTCCACTAGCATTCACAGCACAAGGTTGTGTCAGCACATCTATATTAAGAGGAAATAGGAATAAATCCCTAAAATAGCCCTTCTCAATTGTAGGGACACTGTGCCTGCACACCTTCAGGTTCCCAACTGCTGAGCTGGAGGGAGCGTAACAGTGATTTTTATGGTGAAAACTCTGTTCTTTATGAACATAGAACCATTTCTGAAACCAGCAAAGCCTAAAAGAAAGTTCATTAAAAGGAGTCTTGATGTAGGGGGAAATGACCTGCCACAAGATGGAGAAAAGTCCTGGATCTGAATCTCAGACTTCAAACAGTCCAAACTCTGTCTGCAACCCTCAAGCTTGCTGGATGGGAACATGTAGAGAACTGATAGGAAGAACGGTGCAACCAATGAAACCCACCTCTAGGTCTGGACAGTGTTTGAAATCAGGGAAGCAAATTGAGTATGTAAATGTGTCATCTGAGGCAGGGAGTCCCTCTGCCCTCTGCAGGCAGGGTGTGGTCCTATCCCCAGAATGATCGTAGTGCTGTTTGCTTATAACTGAATTTTCCAGTAAATCGTATTTTGTCACTTCAGCTATCATCAGGTTTCACACGTTTGCGTCTGTGAAAGACTGTTTATGGCAGCAAAGGAGTTTCATATCTCTGTTCTGCTCCAAAGAACGCGAGAATTCAGTCACTAGAATAAACCAGATTGGTTTTACCAACTTACACTTTTCTGTTTAAAATTTTCCTTAAAACATCACAAACCTCTCAGTGAAATTCTAACTTGCAAAAAGATGGGAACCTCTAACAGTCCTCTGTTGCAGCTGTTCCTGTAGAGCTCCCCACACAGTGGCTGCTGCACTTGAATGCACTTGCTGAGACAAAGACCTCTGCTTTGGAAGTCAGGGATTTGCTGGCTGCTGTGTCAGAGATGTGTTTAAATAGAAACAGTACTTTAAACGTAAGCTCTTCACTTCCTCATGAGACCACTTGTAATAGCAGCTTATGACACTACTACACAGAAGGGTAGCATTAACTCATTGACACCTTCAAAAGATTTTTATCTTGTCACCTAAATGGTACGCCCACAGTAATTGTATTTACTCCTCTAACAGCTAATATTGCCCGGTGAGGTCTGCAGAGGAAACAGACAGGGAGTGTGCAGACAGGCGATTTGCTAAAGGCATTAATTTAGTAATTGATGAAGTGTCAATGCAGCTATTTAGCTTTATTGCATTTAGACAGTATTTAACTTTAAGCATGGTCTTCAGCCTTTTGGTGTTGAGGATGTTGCTAATGCTGAGTTGCCATGTGAAATTGTAGCAAGCAATTCTGCCCTGCATTCTCAGGGTACTGGCTTTGCATAAAGTACTATCCTTTGAAGAGCAAGAAGCATTTTCTTTAACACCAGGATAAAAAAGGAGTTCACAGTTTTGCAAGTTTGCACCCATATTATCCTGGGCTGTATTTTACAAATGAGTTAAGACAGGTATTGATCAGAAAAGCTGAGTTGAAAATGTCAGTTATCTTTCCATAGTTTTTTTGTGGATTTTCTTGTTTGGTTGTTTTTGTCATTTCTGTCAAAATTTACAGTGTTTTACATTTTTGTTGTCACTACAGAACTAAAACTGAAACAGTAAATGCCTCAGTTTTCAAAATAGTTTCAGGGAAATATTTTGACTGTGGCTTAAAAAAATAATAATAAAAAATCAGTTGACCAACAAAAAAAAAATCTAAATCTCACAGAAATTATTTTGGTTTTAAGAGTTTGCATTTTCTTCCACTAAAAAAGAATACTGAAAAAGTGATTTTTCAGCGGTAACTTCATGCCTAAGAATTGGTTCACATTTGAATTTCTTTTCAAAAAAGGAAAAATTCAGCCAGCTCTCATCTCATTTCAAGCTGCCTGAGAACAAGTTCTTCACAGAAGGGAAAAAAGGAAAAAAAGTGCCTTTGAAGCACCAAGCTGAGGGGAATAATGGCACTTCCAGTCATTTCTAAAGGTCTTCCCCAGAGATTATGCTTTAATTTAGGAGAATTTCACAGGCTGTATTCACTCTCATCTTCTTGGGCATCTCCTTAAAACTTCCCATCTTATCTCATCTAACTGCACTCTGAAGATTGTAATGTACTCACTGATGGCATCTTTTCATTAGTACAACCCTGACCTGCTTCAATATACAGGAGAAATGTATGGAAGCCTGTTTAAAGATAGGGCTGGGCTTTCAAACAGTTAAAAAATTATGACCAGCAAAATTTTTGCTCACATTTTAAAGGAAAATAATTGTTGAAATATTTATTTTGCCCAGACATATCCAAATAATTCGTGCATTACTTTAGCTTCTGTTATTAAAATCATTGGCTTATATGCTGTATAATACAAAAAAACCTGATCAAACCAACCCCCCCGAGAAAACCAAAACCAAAACAGCCAGGAACATTTAGAATATTTTACTGTGACTGCTTTGCTGTGGAAGTAAGAGACAAAAGTCTCCCCCAGGTGAACAAACTTGGTGTGATAAACCCAGAGCTCAACAGCCATTGCAGTCAAGTGAAAATGGCACTATTTATATATATATATTTATATTTTTTTATGACCATAGCTTATAATATTAATTCAGTTGTGTATCACATCCTCAGAGCTCACATTAAACAAAGAAACATGCTAAGAACATCAGACCAAGTCAGAATTCAATATAAACTTTTTCTTATAGGCAAAAGGGAGAAAAAGGCACTGATTTTAATTTGTTTACAATCACTGAACTTTCCCAAATTACAGTGGTGGCTGTTTTGTTTCAGTCCCATTGGCAAACACATTAAGCATTATCCACACTCTGTCTCAAACAATGCAAATGACTTTCTTGAGCTATTTGGAAAGTGCGTGAAACATTGCAAACGATGCAGTTTTACCATCAGTATGATTGAATTCTTTTGCAGCACAAGAAAGCAACTAGTTATTTTACCATGCCAGAAGATTGGTAACTATTTATTTACACATTTATTATCTGCTTCACTCTGAGAATAAAGAATGAGCCTGAACTACAAAAGCTGAGCCTGCATGAAGGCCCATCAGTCTCTCCACACTTCTGCTGTCAACCCTATTATGGAGGAAACATTATTCAAACTGCAGGCTCCAAACTCCCAGGTAACTAGAGACAGCAGGAAGCTCTGTTTGATATCAAGTATATTCTTTATCAACCTTTTTGTTGCGATGGGAAGAAATGATTGAACTTTACTTTCATCTTGCTCTGTCCTCACATCACCCAGTAGGTGAATTGCTTTATTGGTGAGCCTTGGCCAAAAGCTCTTTGATATACGCTGCCCTTTGCAGCCATAAATTTTCCATCTTTCAGACAAGGTTTGAGACTTTCCCTGTCCTGCTATTCTGCCCCTGAGTGATTAGATGCTCTTTTCAAAATGAAAGATGAGCTTTCAGGGAAACTTTTGGCCCTCTCCTAGGTGCCATAAAATAGCCATAGTTTGATTTTCCTAGCAATGATGAAAGTTTAGACTAAGGCCCATCACGTGGAAACAGGTTGGTGCTCAGCCTTACACCAGCACAGCTGCCGCATAGGGGACAGAGAGCTCCTTCCCAGGGGCATGGCCGAGCTGAAAAATGAGGGTATGTTGGACACAGCATGCTGGTGGCCCCTGGCTCACGGCTGAGTGCTGCATCCCCTGGCTGAGCCCTGCCTGCACTCCCAGCTCACATGTGTGTCCCCCTCTGCCCTGTGCTGCTTGGTTTTCCCACTCAGCCCCTCATAAAGGCTTCCCAATAGGGAAACCTAGGTGAACAACCACACTGTGTGGTATTCTGTTGCTTTTGAAGTGACTGGAGGTAGGAGACTGCACCACTGCAGCCAGCCTTTCCTACTGACCCGTGGGAAGCAGATGGAAAAAGGCTGGTGGTCCCTGCCATGGGGAAGAGCCAACTGCCAACAGCCACCTTGTGTTGCACACAGGGCCTCGAGGAGAAGGACCCCTGTCCTGGCACTCTGCCTTTGCCATGTGGCCTTGAATAAGCCTCTTATATTCTGTCACAGTCCAGCAGCCACCTTCAGCTCTTTGAGGGTTCTGGCTGAAGCTCTGTGATTCCAGACACTTCATATTCTGCTCCAATCTTTCTGCTATGGCATGGGAAATATGGAAACACTTCTTATTCTGTTTTCTGGAAGGGTCAACTATCTGGACAGTGTCAGTATGGAAGCAGTTCCTGCTCATATGGGGTTTTGAACATAAGAGTGCTGCAGATTACAGAGGATTATTTCTCAGGGACATCAAGAAAAGAACCCGCAAAGAGCTGATGTCATCCTGCCTTCACAACTTGATGCCTGTGATTTAATAAAGACAGCTGGGAAAATATTTATTTATTTCTCTCCTGGAAAAGACCAACAAAAACAAATTTTCTCTGTCTTGCCAAAATATTTCTTTGACAGCTTTTGAGTTTTCATTAAAAATGAAAACATAAAATGTTGTTGTCTGAAACTAAGTATAAAAGCTTTTCACATGTCAATAATACTAATGTGTGAACATTTCTGCTCAAAGAGGAGTTTTGGAAGAAAGCAGAAAGCCAAGCACCAACTGTATTATGCTCCAGGCTCTCATGAGCTGGTGAACCCAACACTGATATTCAGGCTGCCACGTTATTCCTCTGTCATTTCACACTCCTTGTGACTGGGGTGCTTGGTGGTGTCTGGGGACTGTAGGCATTGTTAAGCGAGGTCCTGAGTTAGGCTGTGTACTCCTCTGCTCCAGGGCTGGCCATCTGTGCTGATCCCACCTAAAGCATCCCAAAGTCTGCTCCCAATTGCAGCGCTTGCCAGTACTCCTTGAGGCTGTAAAGATGGCCAGCTGATCAACCAAGTTTTACCTGGCGATGGGGAAGATGCTAGACCTTTACAGCTGAGCACACTCTTCAGAAGTAGAATTCAAGCAGTGATCTGAAATAGTGTAAATTCGCTAAAATATGAACCCCATATGTTCAGAGAAGGCCAGTTAGTTGAAAAGAAAGCTGAACTAAACATGCTCTGTCTGCCTACACTGGAGATGACTCCTGCTTTTAAGAGAGGACCAGATTTTTTCCCTGCACACCCCCTGACAGCTGCCAACTGGAATTCCTGCACAAGTTGCTGAGCAAGGCCCAGACTCTCACGCCATGCCACTTCAACCCCCTTTTTCCCCAGCTCCCAAGCACTGTTTCAGCTTCCTGAAAATGTGGATCATGCCCTCTGTCCCCATGAGATGCCAGTGTCCTGTCAGAATTAACCTATTAGCTGATTATTCGCGTTCGAATGGGAAACGAATAGGACTGTCATTCAGTGTTTCCAAGCTGGAGAGGCAGAAAGGATGCTTTCCAGATGAATGGAGGTCATTGTGCACCATCTCTTGCATGGGGCTAAGCATACACGTTGGGAACCTTAAACTAGTGTCCTTTGCGGTAAGAATAAGGGCCAGCCCCTTTGCTCAGGGGTGATAATAGAGATTATCATACTTATAGCACCTGTTTTTCACAGAGGATGTGGTTCTGATCTTGAGTTTGGCAGTTTGGTGTTGAGACTAGTTCCAGTTAACTCAGGCACTGATGCTGGAGCAGAGTGGGGACAGAGGGGATCAGAGTGAGCCCACCAACTGCCTGCTCAGAACCTTGGCTCTTTCAGCAGATAAGCTGCTCAGCCGAGGCTGGCTGTCAGCTGGCTTTCCTCGGCCAAGCTGTCCAGGCTGACCCTGGGTGTGCCGAAGGACCAGGGGCCAGCAGGCTGCCCACTGCCAGCAGCACCCTGGCTAAGCAGCTCTGGCCACTGCCCTCAAGAATGGAGTGGGTTTTTCAAAAGGAGACCAACCTTCGACCTGCAGTCATCATTTTGGCCATCAGGTCAACAGTTGTTCCACAGAACATCGGCAATTGTCTTTCTCCTTGTGTCAGGAGGCTCTTGAAACATTATACAAGGATAATTAAGTGGTGAATAAGGGTCACCATGGACAAATAAATCAAACTGATAGTTTGAACACAGACTGATTGAGCAAAAACAAGGAATTGTGCCATGGCTGTTAGCGCTGCTCTTGATGTTAACTGACTTTGTTAACATTACATCCAAAGGCAGCAAGTGGGAAAGCTTTGTGAGGAATCAAAAGCTGAGCAAAGAGACACGGGCTTTAATTGTTCAGCTTTATTTTTGAAATAAAGACATGCAGTGCATCAATTTAGCTGACTTTAATGGACCACAAAACTGAACCTATTCTTTAAAATGCTAATTGAGTTTGAAGATTCTTGCCTCTCGCAGAAGAGGGATGCAAGAAATGCCAGTGCCACTTTCAGATATGTTGGGAGCTGTTGTACAGTTTCAAAGCAAGTGGGTGAAGCGCATATCATCAGGCAAGAGGAATTTGTGTTTATAACAGGGTAATCTATCCACAGAGGAGATACATCTAGGCGAATAAGAAGTCTGTATATACAGCCTCATTTAGAGGAATATGTCTTTAAATGCACCATAATATAAAATTGATTTGTGCATCTTTACTACAAACACTGTATAGCAAACATGCAAGGTGAATGAAAGCTTCCACTCTCAAGGCCTCAAATATAAATGTCATTAGCTTATTTTAAGAAGCAAAAAAGGAGCAGTCAGCCCTTAAAACATTTTTTTAATGGAAAAAATGTGTCCAAAAGTTTATGTGTTTCTAAGGAAAAAATTAATTTGGACGGGAGGGATATAGAACATACATTTTACTCTATCATCACTAAAATGAGCACTGGAGACAAACTGTACTAGCTCTGACTTCCAGGATCAACATGACGCATTTAAAGAAGGAAACTCAACTTTTCGCACATATAAGTAATGTCCTATTACAAACTAGTGTCTTTCCACTCTGCTGTGCTTCCTTAGCTACACATACAACAATGACTTAAGTAAACTGGTAAAAATCATCTCTGAAATTAAAAATGAATATTGAAAGAGCAGAATTTTGCTCTCTTTTGTTTATGTAACATCGATTGTCTCTAAAATAGAGTTTGCTGCCAACATGAATAATGCCATTATTATTTTCTTTCTTACTTGTAAGGTACTGTGCACGGCACATTGCAAACATATGCAATGTGCCTGCCCCAAATACTTTACAGTCTATTTCAGACAAACAAAAATATGGACCTAGTGTAATAAAGCTCACATCCTTCATGTGGCTGGGGCCTGTTATTTTTCCACTGCAGGTCATCATGTAATATCTTTGCATGTGTTTATTTCTGCAGTACAGAAACTTTCCTTATGACTGGGTTCCTACAAATTTATTATTGCTGGGCTTTCACACTGCAAGTCGCAGTTACTCCTTAGGCAGGACATAGTGAATGCTTGAACATAGGGAGCTGACACTTCACATTGCAACTGGACCATACAAAGGCAAGTAAGTCATAAGAGATAAATTTAATGATAAGCATGTAAAAAAATTCTATGGGAAATGTATCTGCGCGGCTACATGAATTACGAGAGTTTGCCAAGGAAGGTGTAATGGATTATGGTGGAAGATGAAGGGGAGCTCCCACCATATCCAATCAGCCTTTTACTTAAAGGTCAGGACATTCTGTCTGGGTCCACTTGAGTTTTTGATTCTGCCGTTTCACTATTCAGTGGCACAATGTAACTGTCAGTCTCAACAACGGTTCCTCGAGCCACTGGCTCCAGTGCTCACAGGGCAACACACAATATTTCACAGCCACAAAACAATTCACTGTCTGCATAGGCAAACCATATGATTTCCATGGGGAGCAATATTGACACACCCTACTGAGCGCTCTTAAGGGGACTCTTAAAAGAGTTGCAACTTAAAAAAAAAGAAAAAAGTCCTATGTCTCTACTATTCTTCTCTATGACTAAGTTACCAAATAGCATTTTAATGTTCTGCCTCCATGAGATGAAGTTAAATGCAAATATTCTCTATGCCTTCTAACCCCATTCTCATTTTACCAAGGGGAGACAGTTTTACTGCTATGCAAAGTCATTCTGGCCAGTAAGTAGTAGCACGATAGATACTTGGAAAAAATTTAGCACATGAATGATGATCTGTTTGCATTTTCCCCCATGAGTGTTTACTTTGTTATATTATTCATTTCCAGCCCTAAGATAAATCCAGAGGCTGGTACAAATTTATAAATGCCCAGAACCCTGTTGATGGCATGTGAAGCACTGCAGCCCTGGGGCTCTGTTCTGCCTCTCACCCCACTTTGAAGGGAGTTATCTGCAGGAAGATCTTGGAGCACTGAGTGGGTTTTCTGTGACACAGCAAAAGGGTTGCCCTGGAAGTTGAAAGGGAGGAACCGATGGGGAAGTGAAGGGTGGAGGTACCAAAAGATAAAGAGTCACTGTGGAAACCTGGGGGCCCATTTGCCCTTCAGAAGCCCTTTGACTAGGCTTTAAGTTTTAAAGTCTTGTACCTTGCCTATGACATGTTGGGTAGTGGGAAGTGCCACATGCCCAGGCCTACAAACAGGCCTCTACCCTACGGCAGGTTTTCTACCCTATGCTCTTGCCGTTGTCATATGCTTCTAGAAATTAATTTCTCTCATTGTCCCTGCTGTGCTCTCAGCTCTATTCAGATAAACTGCAAAATGTTTGAGGCATCACACCATTGTTGATGCCTCACTCTTGACCCTGATTTCAGGGGAAGCCACGTCCTAGTGCTGCAGAGAAAGGAGAGGTGCGAGGACCGGACACTAAGATGCATGCACTGAAGGCTGCATCACCATGGTGAGATCTAAGGCACCATGCAGGCTGTGGCCACACTGCTGGCAAGGCAGCTCAAGGCATAAGCTCACTTGATGCCAGGTCAGCTGTCTGGGATGGGCCCCTCTGCAGTGCCTCTGCGGGCTGTGGTGCTTGTGAGTGCTACAAAGGGACATTTCTTACATGATTTTCACCTGGATGCTAACCATGTCTTGGCAGGTACCTTTCCAACATTTGCACACCGGGCGTTTGTGTGGGGCATGGCACAGAAGGGGCTGGCTGCTGAGCTGTGCAAATGGAGTGCAGCAATGGCTGAGGCTGGCCATGCCCATGATAGCCAAGTTCACTTCTGGAGCCCCTGAGATGCCTCCATCATATGGCTCCACAGTCAACTCTGGGAAGCCTCCTTCCCTAAAGTGCTGGTAAACCAGAGGACCTGGGACTGCTTTGCCCCCCCATCCTGTGTGATTTCCCCCTAGGTGATTTCCCCCTGATTTTCTTCCCTGCCTCTCTGCTAAGTTAAACATCAGCCTTGCTGCCTGGAGAGAGCATGTTGTGCCACACGAGTGGTGGCAATCCACAGCTCCTCTGAGGACATACAGCTTTGCAGCAGTATGGTCTGAGCCTTCAGCAAAGTCCTGACCCACTCAGATAAACACACACACACACACACACACACACACACACACGTCCCCCTGCCAGTGCTACACAATCTTATGGCTGAAAAGCTTCCCACTGTTAAAAGGGGGATGAAACAGTCTGGCAGCTGCTAAGAGCCCAAGGGAGCCTGATTTGTTTAAGAAACATCGTGTTCTGATGCTTCCAGAACAAAATACTTCAGGGTCGGTTGTTCATTTGGTTTTGGGTTTGGTTTGGTTTAGGTTTTTTTCTCTTGCCATTAAAGCCGTATGCAAAGTTTGAGGATTTCCTGGGTTTGAGTTGCCTTTTTTTTTTTTTTCCCCCTGGTAAGTTATTATAAAGCAGAATTTTTTTCTCCTGATGAGCTTTGCCTGCATTTCAGCCATCTGTTGCCCGGGCAGCCCCAGCAAGGGCTGGTGACGGCGTGATGTAATGGTCCCTTCTGGCCTTCAAAGCTCTGAAACCAGTGTGGCAGGATTCTGCTCAGCAGCAAGAGCAGGACAAACATATGGACCAAACTCTACTGCTGCTTCTTCCTGCTAGACTGCTGCTGGCCAGCTCATGCTGGCCTTCCTTGGCATCCTGATTCAAGCTATATATTGTGATAATTTTCCTTTGTCAGGCAGCAATTTGCTCCATAATGTTTGCATCAAAATTGGGATGACAGTCACTAGTGCAACAATTCTGGTTTAATGCCTGCAGACATATTTTTCCATGCTCCCCTACACACAGCAGATGCTGAGGTGTACCACAGTACCTCCTTTCTTTCACATCGGAAAGGGCTTGGCACAAAAGAACAGTTCTGCACTTGCTTTGCATTGGTGTCCAGGTGAGATGTACTCCATTTATAAGGAAAAAGAAACATGTTAATTTTCCTTTGCAAGCTATGAAGAAATGTGAAATTCAGGCTGATTTCGCAGTTGCCAACAGATTTCCACTGGTATAACAGAAAAAAATATCCCTCCAAACCACCTTTGCTCAGCAGCTCTCTTTGGTGCACAGAATCCCCACCTCCTTTCCCTGGACTGTGCTAGTTCTGCACTGTGGGCAGTGGTAAAGCATTAGGAGACCATTCTACTCAGTAAAATCTAGACTATTTGCTATCTAAAAGTGGTACTTAATATTCATATGCTACTGCCGGGTGAGGAACGTAGTCTGTGGCTGAATACAGCCTGTGGTCTTATGCAGCTCACTGGTCACCCACTGGTGACTGCCGCCAGATCAGTTTAAGTTAGATTAGCTCACAGTCTGCTCTGAATTTATCCCAAAGCTGGGACTCAGCAAGTCCTGTGAATGAGCAAGGACATCTGAGACCTGTCAGTAACCTCTTAACACCTGTTTTTTTCCACTGTGCATAATTTGATCAGATCAAAAAATCTCACTTTACCATGCTATCACCCAGGATTACAGTGTTTGTTATTGAGCAATCAGATGCTGTTGTTGGTAGAGAATATATGAGGTCAAATAGACCTTGAGGTCTGAGTCCCTGTAAAACTCCTAACAGCGATTCTAGTAATCTTAGGTATTCCCTGAGCTGCTTCTGAAATGTGAGGAAAAGAAAAGAAAAGAGAAGAGAATAAAGGAAGGATAAGAAATAACACTAGAAGCCAAATACACATGCATGTGCGGCGTGGTAAGGGATGGGGTATTTATGAAAAGAAGCTAGCTGCAAATAGACTTGTTTCTTGTCAGGAAGGTCAAAATATGGTCAAAATATCTCCTACAAGATGGGAAAACTTGCATGTGCAGCAGTCCATGACAGGCACATGTTGAGCCAGACAGCCCGGCACTGGAACAGTGCTTGCCTGATGGACATCCAGGAGTGATTTGTGATGATAACAGCTCTGTCTGTCACCTTCAAGCCCAGGCAGCAAGAGACAGATCATGGCTCCAAGTGCTGTAACTTATTTCTGGTCGTCTGGGAGCTGATCAGCTGTGCTCTATTGGCCTGTGGGCTCTCCTTCTCCCCCTCAGGAGGGTCCCGCGGTTTTGCCTGGCAGAAGAGGAGGAAGGTGACACGTGTAAATCTGGATTAGAATAGCCCTAACAGACCTGAGAGGCTACAATAACATGGAAGCTGCAAAACAGCAAATATCTAATCTGTCCTTGATTAGCAGGCAGCTGTCAGTCCAAAGGGCATCAGGCTGTCTGTATTTTTAGTGTGAATATGACCATTCAGCCCCAGAACTACAGCTCCCTTGTGTTGGGGTAGGACTTTTCTTTCTGGTTCACAGGCAGAGAAACTGGGGTTATGCCTACACTACCAGCTAGCTGCATGGCTGAGACCCAGATTTCCCTGTTGCTGAGGTCTCTGGAAGAGACTTTTTGCCTGATTTCCATTCCTGTCCGTACACATCCTTGATGGATTCAATGTATGTGTGCATTAAACCCTCATGCATTCTCATGTTCCCCACCCACTATGTGGCTGAGCAGGGGCTCTCCTCTCCTGGGCTGGCATCACAGTCCCCTGCTTCTCAGATAGTGCACTCAACCCTGCAGCATAATTTGTGCTTTGTCCCCTGGCAGAGCAAAGAGGAGCTGTGTCCCTGTGCAGAGGGAGAATCCCTGGGACCTGCCCATGAGGACAGAGCTATTCAGCCCCTAACCATATTCAGGGTATTACTGCTGATGTGCAATGTGCTGTGTTCTGCTCAGCTTTGGAGTATGCTGGATGTGTGATTTCAGATGTACTCTGAATTATTGATCAAAGAACAAAGAACTGCTCCATGCTGCAGCCCTCCAGCAGTCTGAGGGAGCTCTGCCATTAAAGTCCCTGAGAACAGAGTTGGACAGAAAGTGCATGTATCTGTTTTCACTGCAAGTTTTAAATGCACATGGAATCTCTGCACTGCGGAGTCCTTGATGTGTACGTGTTGGTGATGGATTTCCACAGCGTATTTGGGCTTCACAGTGTCACAGATATCCAGGAATGATGAAAAAGAATAGGGTATATACATAGCAATGCTCTTTTTAAAGCTAGATTCATGTTATTTCTTGCCATGCCTTCTTCCAGTGAGATGACAGAAGCAATCATAAACTGGGCAGTTTATTTCCCCTTTTGTGTGCCTATTCATTAAAACCAGCCAAGCCTTTAAAAATGCTCTAAAAAACTGTGAATGGCAGGGGTGAGAGGGTGGGAGATAAGAGGAGGGGGAGAGGAGGGGTAGAAAACTCCCTAGGAGAAAAGCACCAATTCTTTCCATGCTTTGCGTGTTCAGCCTCAGGGACATATGAAACTCTTTCATTTATCTTCCCAAATCAGGTAAAGGTGGGAGCTGCCATGCAGCAGGCTACGTACTGCACACCACACTTCAGCTGGCACCCTATCTCTAGTGTTAGCTCTGGGAAGGCTGAAATGCCAGAGAATACCTGTATTCCCCTCCCCTGCACAAACTTAACACCTCCATGGAAGTAAAATGTGGTGATGGCATATGTTGATCTGGAAAAATTGGAAGGTCTTATTTGCATTATCAGATTATTAATTTGGTTTTGATTATTTCTGTGCTGTATCAAAGATATATGTTTGTTCTCCCCTTTTGATTTAAGCATATGATTTTTATATACACTAAGGACACATTAGACCACTCTGAAAGCACAGAGGGGTCTTAATATGCGAGTAAATCATTTTTTATGCCTACTTTAAGGTCTATTTATTGTAATTGAGCAAAATCCTAACTCTACTTGAAAACAGTGGGAATTCTGCCATTGACTTCAGAGACTCTGAGATTTTGCTCAAGTGCAGTGTGAAACGATCTATCTGGAAGTGGCCACCAGCCTTATTTTCTAGAAATGGTGATCTAAAGGATTGAAAATCCCCTTTTACTGCAGAAGCAAAGTGGATGTGTGTTTTATTATTTTTTATGCAGTGCTGGAGTAGTCACTGTTTTCTGTTTAAAAAAAAAAAAAATCAATTAAGTTTCTGAGTATTAGCAGACTCATTGGTTGCCCAGGGGGTCATAGGGAGGGGTGGAAGGAGAGAGAAGCTTGTTTGCCCCTTGCATCAGAAGGCGTTCAGTCTACAGCACTGTGCAGGAGAGAATTTAAAAGGAAAAAAAGAAGTCAAATTTAGCTCACAACACGATACAGGAGAGAATGTTTCCCCAGGGTGCTTCTATGCCAGGCTACACAGTACCATCCCTGGGCTCTAACAGATGCCCAGCAGAGAAGCTCCAGGCCCTAAACCTCACTGTAGTCTGTCGTGTTAATGAGGACTCTTGATGCAGTTTAAGGTACACTGGTGAGCAGCCCTAAATCAGAGCTCGTCCTGCTCAGGGAAGGTCCCAGTCGCTGTGGAGGCAGGTCTGTTTGCATTCCAGATGTGGCGTTTCCAGCTTGCCTCTGACCAGCATTCATTTCTGCACTCCACAGCTGGTCCATGTAAATGTGCCATATTGCAGCCCATCTGCTCAGAGAGTGCACAGTGGCACATCTCCCTCTGACAGTGGACCATTTTATTGAAAGCTATAAATATTGAAATTCATAGGCATGAAGCAGCAGATTTTTAATGTTACTTAGAGAGACATTTGAGCCACAACCTTTGGCAGCAGCACACGCTGCTAGCATCTCAGTACACTGCACGCCATTTGGTTCAGACTCATGAACAACTTTTCCAGAGATTTCATGGCTCTCCAATCCCAGGTAAAATGGAGTACAGACCCTGTGGGATGATATTTAGTGTGAATGTCACCCTGCATGCAATGTGCATTTGGGATATGGACTTTCCAGCCCTGTGCTGTGTTAAACCATATGTTAATGTTTTCATACTCAGAAAAGATTAGATCAGGGACCAATAAAGTTTCAGAACTACAAATAATAGGCTAACCAAAATGAAATGTGAGGTATTCCTAAGCCTGAATGTTGTTTTTTTTCCCCCAAAGTCTCTGCAGGTTTTGCTTTTTAAATGGCAACACTGTATTTTGAAACAAGAAACTGGCATATTCATATTTTATAAGCTAATACATGTAAATTTTGTATTAGAGAGTAAACATCTCTATTAATTTGAAATTCATGGCATCTGATCTGTAAAAGCAGCAAAACACCACTTCGCGGTTTTCTATTTGTCAAGTAGTCCCTAGTAAGTGTTCAGTGAGCTGGAAAGAGCTGAATCCCAAACTAGGATAAATGTATATGTATTATTTTTAATGAATCTTGCCAAGACAGCAGTTCCTGCAGAGCATCAGGAGCCAGGATTCCTCTTTTGGAATCGAAAGGAATTTTTCCATCTATATTAATTAGAGACAGATCAGGCCCTTAATGAAAGAAACTACATTAAAAAGAGAGAAGATATTTGAAACTCTCTAAAATGCTTCAGAAAAAATCATATTCATTTTTGTGGGGGGTGTTGAGCCTTCCGTGACATCCACAGTGTTTTCCACTCCTGGAGCCGTTCAGGCAGTAACTATTAAAGCTTGGACTCAGAAGGCTCTAGTTTGTGGAGTGAGACAAAGCATTTGTTTTACTCAGAGGTGTGTATCCCAGCTCCTGTGGCAAGCAAACTAAAAAGTTTTCTGAGCATGTATAGGACAGTGGGGACTGGGAAGGCAAAAAAAACAAGTCAAGAAAGATGTCCTGAGGATATTGTTTTGCACATATGTTTCTGGGAACTGCACTGCTTTATCAGTTTGCTTCATCATCTCATTTGCTCCACTGTCTTCATTATAATTTAAAAAGAGGCAGGGAAGACAGCATCTTTAATAGTGAAGTTGTACCGTTTAGACAATAAGCTGTGTCACTGCTCAAGCCGGTCCCCCGGTTCCCAATCAGCAGTGTTATGTAAGGTGGCAGGTTAATAAATGCGACACACTGAAATCATTTGTACCAGATTATCTCTCCTTCCAAACTCTGACAGATGCTAAGTCCAGCTGGTAAAAAAAGTTTATAGGCGAGTTGGATCTGGGGCCTTCACACACTCCACAATGTTGGCTACCAATGCTTGTTTTAATGAGTCACGAATTGCCTGTTTATCTTCTGCTCCCTGCTGTTTCTGCATTTTCTCTTCCAGAACAATCCTAGAAACACATGCTGCTACAGACGCTGGAGCAATGTGTGTAGACATTTGAGCCAAATTATTATAAAGAACTCTTTCTTCTCGGATATTAAAAAAAAAAAAGGCGAGAATTGCACATTGCCTAGCAAATCGTTATCTCAGATGTTCACTGTGACATGCTCAATATGGCCTACCAGAGAAAGTTGGAGACATTTGAAACCTTAACAACTACACAAAATGACACTGTAATTGGCGGGTTTTGTTGTTCATGTTCTGGCTCTGCAAAAACTGCTCTAAACACTTTGTTTAATGATGTTACATTATGACAACACATGGCTTCTATAGAGCAAGTCATTGTGTTGAACATGCGACATCACAGGAAGGGGAGCCGGGGGCCAGTGGGGCTCAGCGCTGGGTAGAGGAGCAGGGTGCTCACAAGTGCCAGCGCACACATGTGCACACATGGGGAAAGGGCATTGCAGGGCTGATGCACTTCTATGGGTGAGCTCCTCTGATCATCCCAATGGCTTAAAACCAGCTGCAATGTCTTTCCAGGATTGTTGCTAGCTGTGGGGTGTGTGGAGGCACTGGCCCTCTGCGGTGTGACAGTTTCCATCACCCTCTGACTCTTCTGTTGCCATGGTTGTAGCCTTGTTTTTTGGTCAGGCCAGGCTGACTCAACAGAGCAATGCCCTGATACACAGGGCTCTGGGCAAAGACACATGCCCCATCTCTGCCCATAATTAGCTGCCATGATCCTGTTTAAAAGAGATTCCCCTTGTACTCTCTGAAATAATATGCACACATGGCATAGGATGCAAGTGCAAGACAGCCCTACGCAACTGTATGAGGAGCCCCGGGACAACCCTGGCCCAAGCCCCCCCAGTGCAGGCAAAGGCACGACTTTCCTCATGCAGCATGGGGAGCTGCTGGATCCTTGTGATCCTGCAGGAGACCTTCTGCCTAAGTGGATGCCTCAGGCTCTCCACATAGCTGCAAGGCGCACAGGGCATGCTCAGGAAGGCTTGCTGGGCTGTAGGTAGATTCTTGAGGAGCAGAAATGGACAGCTAGGGACTGCTCATCGCATGTTGCAACACAGTTCTGCACCACCTCCATTTTGTTTGTGTGTGCTGAGCACACAGGGGCAAAACAACCATTTTTAATGGCTTTGTGAAAAGGGGGCCAGATGCTGTGGACCTTGGCACAGCCTTAGCTTCCTTGGGTGCGCTGAAAACAGCTGGATGGAGCATCTCTCCAGTGGCACGGGAAACTCGCTAGCTATGACCACTGTGTTTTGAAGGGCTTTGCATGGGGCTGCAACAGTGGCTTGTCCATTTGCAGGTTTCCCAAGGTTTCTTTGTGTGTCGGCTGCCCAGCTGAATGGCCTCCCTGAGGTCTTCAGAAAGAAAACAGTGAGGAACCCACTTTTGCCAGTGCTTCTGGTTATTAATGTTTCAAATTTGTCTATTCTTTGCACATGGGAAACTGTATGGTCATTTGGCAGATGTTGAAACTCACCAATTTTATATCCAGCAGCTTGGAAAAACAATGGATGTCATAGTCTGTTTAACAAAATACATGCTGGGCAGAGTCCATCTTCTGTGCTAGCAAAGTGAATCTTACTCCTACCAATCACTCACTGCCACAAAGCTGAAGGAACCACAGTAATGCTGTTAAGATGATTTGTTTGCAGTTCTAGCTTTCATCTTAAATGGTGCAGCTCTCCCATGCAGCCAAGATGCAGTTATTGCCAATGCTGCCTTAACGTCTGCTTCTCTTTTTATTAGCTGGTTTAGCAATATGCTAATGACAGGAAGAAAACACACATATAAAATATTTTAAGCATCAAGACATGGAAGGAGGAGGTAAATTTGGCTCCCAACCATGAAATCTTATTCTGCAGTTGCCTTCTTAATGGCATCTCTTGAGGTCAGTGGCTTTGAATTCTCCCAATTGTATAGGGTCACTCTGGAAGCATTGACCAAGTAGAAAAGATTCAGCCAGGGGAAACAATGGCAGAAGTCACCCTTTAAATGTCCTGCCTTCTATATCATGCAATTGATTCCAAGGCTCCCCACCACGATGTCACTGTTTGACCAGTTTGCTTTAAAACAGCTTAATTAGCTGAAAGGAAAGCTATGTCTGAGCATGTTTGTGAGAAAAAAACAAAAAGCTCTCGCCTTTCAGAAAGCTCATGCTCTGTCTTGTCGGAAATCTCTGGTTCTGAAATGAAACAACATTCCTTTCATACAGAGTTAAGTCCCTGACAACAAATTTTCCCGGATTGGGGAAACAACTGGTTAGGCCGTGCACAGATGTTGGCAGTGCTGGTTTGGGGGGCTGAGTGCTCTGCACCTCTGTTAACTTCAGGGACCCCACAGAAGAAGATTGTGGGAGCCGTAAACAGCTCCACTGCTCCTCGTCTGAAAGGCAGCTGAGACTGACTGCTTCAGGACTTCGGTGCCTTCTGTATTAGTGTCCAGGCCATCAGCAGGAGAAGGTTTAAATACAAAGCAAGAAGCAACAGAGGCCTTTCAGTGCTTAAGCCCAACTTTTCTTACAGCATTCTTCCTTTTTCCAAACCACAGGAGCAAGTAAGCCCAGAAAATTGGCGGGATAACTGATAGGAACAGGAGGCAAGGCACCTGGTGCCCATTAGGAAGAAACCAAAATCAGAGGTTCCAGTCCTGTCTTCCTTAGCCTAATCCATAGAAAGAAGTACCACCTCGGGGCCTGGAGGTATTAAAATAACCAATGTACCAAGCAATGCAGCTGCTGAAGGATGTGCTGCATTGCCTTTGGTTTCCTCATTTGCTCCCTGAGCTGCACTGTTTGCAGTGAGAAGATCAGAATACAGCCTTTGCCCACTACGTGTTTTTTCTAGCAACCAAATCTCTTCTGAATGAATTTGGGTGGCTTTATTCTGTGATGGTCACGGCGGCTTGGTGACATTACAGGCTGCTGAGCAGCTCGGTAAAGCACTTCTACCTCTCCTGAGGGGATGTTTGAGTAATTTGACCAAGGCTTTAGGAAGAATCAGTTTCAAAGCTGGATCTGCTATGCAAAAGATGAAGGCACAGTTTTTCTGTTAATTCTATTAACCCATGGCTCCTTGTCAAGCCTTTTTGCCTGTGTGTTTTCATGGTGTGCCTAGTGCCAGTACTGATGGAAAACATGGGAATCATGCGCAGAGGTGCATGGGGGTTGGGGAGAATGAAGCACATAAAGCCAGAGCAAATCACAGAAAGAGCTGTTTGGAAAATAGGATTAGGTTAACATACTCCCTGAGACAGCCTGATCATTGTGATTTTATGCATGTACGTAGACATACCAGCTTCAGTGAAATTATTTGCTAAATGTATTTACAAAGGGGAGTCAAACTTTGCAGAATCAAGGTCTTAGTGTATTTTGTAATGTTCTGACAGTGACAGCCTTTCATCCCTGTCATTCATTTTCCTGGGCATTTACAAGAAAATCTACTGCAACTCAATTGTTCCTTTCCAGAAAAGAAAAAAATATTTTTAAATCATTTTGCTTTCACTGCATGAAGGATTCTGGCTAGGAAATAAAGATATGCCTCACCACTGAAGCTTTAGTTAAAATGGTTTCTTTGCAAACGTTTTTCTCCCTAAATGCCTGTGCATCTCTAAATTCATGTGCTTATATTTGAAACAATAACCTGGTGAAGATGAGATGTTTATTAGTGTTTTTTCCCTTCTCGGCTTTAAAGAAAGGTGAAGGAAAGGATGATTAAACCAGAAACAAAGTCAGTAATTAGCAGTATAAATCTCTCAGTGATTTCAGTAGGTCACAAAATTAACTGGTACAGGCTTCGGACACATCTGCTCTTTTGGCAAGTGGTGCCCTTCATGAGCCTGCTCATTGGCTCACACTAACCACACGATGAGTCTCGAGGAACTTATTTGCACTCCCTAAGCTAAACACAGCACAGTGATGAAACCCTACAATTTCTAAAATGCTGAAGCACGTACAAGGGCTAAGTGTTCCCGATAACTGAGAAGCAGCCTCGCATGGTTCTGAACCTCTGCGCTATCGCCCTGAGACCCCTGGAGGAAGGGGGAATATGAGAGTTTATTACGTGTGGCTGAATGCTGCTTTGCAAGGCTCAGATTCAGGAAATTATTTGGAGGTTTAGGGAAGAGGGACCTGATTGCCATGCCTCAGGTTGCTATCAGGAAGGAGGCTATGCCCGTAAGCCAGCAAAGAATACTCCAGCACCAGTCGCTGCTCTGTTTCCATCTTGGCCACAGCTTTACTCTCCTGGTGGCAGAGCAGCAAAGAAGAGACTTAAAGCAACAGAAATAGGGAAAGGGGGTGAAGGGGAGGAAACCAGCCATTCTGCCTCCTTTCAGCCTCAAAATGTAAGTGAGCAATGCAGTGCGGTATTGCATCAAGCCTTGTTGGCTGTCATGTCAGGCCAGAGGTCAAGTGCCTGCTGCAAGCCCATCCCCGGGCTGCTTGTCTCAAGTAAGCCATTCACCTCTCTGCCTGTCAGCAGGCAGGTAAAAAAGGAAACAAAAGCTGCCAGTCTGACATGCGTTTGCCTTTCACTAGCTATCATTACAGGTATAACTCATAGGTTCTGAACTGACTGGGATGTGTAGCAGTACGCAGAAGCATTAGAGCTTTCTGCAGCCATCAGAGCAGGGAGGGAGGCTCTGCCTGGGCTAGGTCCTAATTAATAAAGCAAATTCAGCTGGAACTTGGACTTCTCACTTTAGTGTAGACATTCATCAATTACAGCATTCACAGTTGTAATTCCAAATACATGTGCTTCATATGCAGAAACCCTAGACCTGGGCCGGACCCCTATGCCTTAGGGAGACTTCTAGAGAAGAGAGCGTAGCAGTAAGTGGGCACATGAGGTTTTCTGAAACCTAGTAATGTTTGCCCCCTTTCTAGTTTCATTGTAAACCTCTTATGTCCTAAGGCTGTCAGTGCAAAGGCTGGTTGTGGGACCAAAGAGGGGCTAACAGATTTTGTGCAAACCTTAGCATGCCAGCTTAGACATGTGTCAGCTCTCTGGGTATTTGCATGAGGGGGAATATGGAGCACTTTCCTAAAAGCAGGGCCAGTCTCTATCTGTGCCCCATGGAGGGAAGCCTGCATAGCTATTGTAACACCGACTCTGTCCTATTCCAGAAAGAAAAGAAAAAGAAAACCGCATCAAAAAGATCTACTCTCTCTGAAAACTCTACTCATATTTTACCATTTGAGCTCTCTCCCTTCCTTTCTTCCTTTTTTCCCATTTGTTCTCTTTTCACACTTAAAACAATATTGAGATAGGACAATAGCAGAGCTGGAATGGTGCTGTGTCCCAGCTACCATTTCTTCCATGGTCTTTGATACTGTTTTAGATTCTAGAGCATAAAAGCTGCCAGCATTAGGGAACTTGGCGCAAGTTTAGTGTATCTACACTTCAACATCTCTGTGATACAGAATGTTTGGCTTTATGAAAGAAGTGTTTAGTTTTATGCATGTTTAAAACATGTATTTTGACACTGCTCTTAAAAGCTTTTTGTACTCCCCGGTACAAGGACTCATCTATATATTATAGCCAAAGTTGGGGAAATTATTATCCTGAGCCTAAAATACTGCTCTATAGCAGACAAACTGGGCTGCTTTGTGTATTTTCAGATATACATATCTCTTACTATTCATTTTCTCTTTGAACTGTGTTGATACAAAGCAATTGGTGGTAGCCTTTTGATTCCTGGTTAACTTTTTACTCCACAGTCTCTCATTGACTTCCCTGGGCTGCAGCACTAGATGTTGTACTATACACCATGAGGATGTATACAGTGACCATATGGTCACCAGACTCCCTGTTTTTGTGACAGTCCTGATTGTTACTGCACCAGTGAAAGGTAGTTGACTGATCTGGGAGAAGTTTCTTGAATTTCAACTTTCCAGGGCACAGGGCAGCCAAGATACAGTGAGGTGGAAGGATTAGTAAACTGGAGCAGATTAGAGCTTTCATCAGCACTGTGGTGAAGAGGCATTAATACAATATCTTGGCCTGAAGTACACTGAGATGCTCAGATATGTTTGGGGGTTGTATCATACCATACCTCATCACCACCATCAACTCTCCTGCATTGACTCAGCAGTAACTTTCAGCTGTAACATCATCTAGTTCCCTTCTATGGACCTGTAATACTTTTAAAGCTCCTCCAAGGGCCTTGAAAGAGTAAGAAAGTCCCAGGAAATCTTGTTTTGCTGACAAGCTATACTGCTGTATTTTGCTCTTGCCAGCAAGTTTCAAAAGTCACTTGATCACCAAAGAGGCACAGCTAAGACTGTTGGAAGTGGGTTAGAGAGCTCTATGATAAAGCACATTTGGATTATTTTTCTGTCTTGGAGCTCTGGTAAATTAGGCCTAAATGGAGCCATTATACCAAAGCACAGAATTTGGCCATTAGGCACTTTACAGATTTCTTCTCTGGAGGATCGGAACTGGTGTTTAACTGCCTGCACAGCTGCTGAGATGCCCACTCTTGTTTCTTCTGGTCTTGAGGGCAGAGACCAGAGGTCTGCAAAGTACTGCTTAGGTCCCTGCACACCATTGTTGCACTCAGTTGCTCTTGACAGTGAATGTGGGTCCCTAACCAGCCTCTGAAAGCAGGCAGTTTTAGAAGCAGAGATTGCAAACTCCATCATCTCTCTGTGCCCGCAGGAGATCTGCACCCCTTGCTCCAGCCATCCACCTGCTCACACCCGTGGAAAAGTAGGAGCCAGTTTGTGTTTTCACAGCACCTTGGGGCGCCCGCAGCCCCTGTGCCCCTGCAGAGACTTGGGGTGCCCTCTCCTGCTCTGGCTCTCAGTTCACAAGACCTGGATGTGAAGATGGTGACTGCTCTGACACTCCCTGAGTGGTTCAATGGGAGGCGGTTTGCAGGGGAGCTGATTTTCTTTCTCTTGCACCGCAGCCATTGTGCAAGTGTCAAAGGAGCATCCCTCTCATCTCTCAGATTGATGGCATCGTCTAGGACTTCCAGCATAGACAAGATAAACTAAAGGCTTCTGCAGACAGGTATGTAACTGTGGAGACAGCAGCACTGCAGAAGAGGCCTCTGATCAGGGGAATGTTTGTCCCACAGTCGAATCTCTGGCATAGCAGTCACCTTTGACATGACTTGCTGAATAGGAGTTTGTTTTCTAATTTCCATGGTTCAGCCATAGGCCATGAAAAGTAAATACAAGTAAACGGGCAACAGTGGGTTCAAAGGAGCATAAGACAAGTGTTTGCCCCCTTGGAAGAAAGTTTGGGTAGTGTTCACATGTGAATCAATCTGGTTTGGGTCTTTGAAGTGATTTTGATTGAGGAGAGTAGGGCAGAGTACTGAAAAAGACGGGCCATCTTTTGGGGCATACTATGAGGGAGAACTGCTGCATGCCAGTACAAAGCTGCCAGTGGTGCCATCAGCAGACTCCTGAGTCATTTAGTAAGAGAGGCAAGAGGGTTCCCCTGGCTCCAGCCTCAACATGGGCGGCCCTTACTGCCATCCCCTTTTCAGGGCTCTTCTCTTACCATGATTGCCCTCGCAGGCATGTCTCTGAATGTGTAGTGCTGTGTCATCAGGCATAGGTCGGGACAGTGGGTTTAAGTGACTTCAAGCTGTACTTAATATATAAAGAGCTTCATTCTCTGCTTGGAAGCAGCACTACTAGGTGTCAATCTCTTCCACAAAATCCAGAAAAGAAACAAATTTATGTGGCAGAAACTGAGACTTATGGCTTTGGAAGATATCTTTTTGCAGGTTGTTTGAGGACCAAAGGGAAGCCTTTGCCAGTAGCTTCAGGCTGTTTCCAGCTCAACACAGCCCTCAGACTGGCTGCCCTGTGAAGGGCTGTTTTTCTTTGTTTATTTCTTTGTTGTTGTTTTAGTTTTAAATAAGTGCCTTGTTTTTTTGCTGTTGGCTTTGGAGGAAAGAAAATATCAGATACCATCAGAAATGTTTCTTAGAGTGCTACAGAAATGCCACCATGCTCATCCCATCAAAACACTGTCTGTCTAAAAAACTTTACCTTTCCCTGGCACTTTAATGCTTTTACCATTAGACACAGCTTTCTGCTAATACAAAGCATATCCGTTTCAGGGAAACAATCTGATATTTTAAGCTACTTGGGTTCTGACTGTCACTCTTCTGAAATTAAGAGTGTGCTAATCCTGTACATAAGTAAAGACTATTTGTAAATATGAGTGACAAGTGTGGGATGAGACAAAAATGTGGATCCCAAGCATGGCTGGTCAGTGATCATTTCACAAAAGATTTCACAGTGCAACATGTACAGTGACTTCAGCAAAGACAATGAATAGACTAATTTCTAACTTGTTTGTTGATAGTAGTTACTTATTTCCCATGCTTATTAGCAGTAAAAGCTAAGTAGAGACTGTGTATATCATTACAGGTTTTAAAAGGATTCTAATGTCTTTAAGGATAAAAGCAATTGCCCGAACAAAATAAATCCTTACTTTAAAACAGGTGGATTCTTCTGAAAAGCTGCAGGTGAGAAATGTTTCCATAGCTGTTCATCGTTGTGCCTTGGAGACTCATAAGTAAAAGTGGGCTGGTCCTGGAGAGGATGTGCTGGTTTCGCAATGCAGGAAAACTCAATGTGCAAATGAAGCTGAGCAGGCAGGTCACAGAGCAGGCAACTGCAGGTAATTTTATAGTGGAGCTCCTGAAATCCTGCTGAAAAAGCCTCAGTATAGCCACTCACTTACTCATATTTAGCCTTAGTCCCCTCCAGCAGCTCTGCTAACATAGCAGCACTGAAAGTCACTTCTGAGGTGAGGGAAAGGGATCTGGTTGACGACTTGGCTTTTTTAAAGATGAATGTAAAGCTAGTGATGACAGTCCTGAAACCCCATTGCCATCTGAAATCCTGGTGGTGCCTGGCTAAGCCTGAAGAAACGGAGCAGGAGCTGGCATAGGCACAGAGACTACATCTCCCCACATATGAACCTTTCCTTCCCTGTATGAGCAAAAAAACCAGGTAGGGATAAGCCAGGGAATGAGGGGAGCTTCTGTGTGGCTTATCCCAGTGAAAATATAGAGCCTTCTCTGAGAGTATTGCAAACTGCAAACCCCCCAGGAATGCTGCTTCTCAAGTCTGAGCTTAGCAAACATAGGCACACATGCACACACTACTCGTAAAGGCTCCTTTTGCTGCTCAGTAGACAGGAGTGTGGGATAATGTATGGAGAAAGTCATCAGCAATCAGAGGAAAAAGACAAACAGGAGCAAACCAAGTTTCCTTGTGCTGTTGCTTTGCTGGGCAGGGCCCAAATGTGCTCCATCTGCTGTCTCATCCTTTGTTAGCTCCATCTCCCACCCCTTTGAACCTCATTAACTGGTTATGGAAAAGAGGGCACTGATTATCACCCTAAGTGATAATCCAATTACCTGGGATAATAAAGTGCCTGTGTCTTTATACAATGGAGTTCAGAGCAACCACAGCACAGACTCCTGAGATTCCTGACTGGCATCAGAAAGGACTCAGGGAAGGAAGACGATGGTGAGGGGTACAGCACATCGTCTTGGGGAGGGGCAGCAGAAGTGACCCTGGGGTTACAGCCAAAGCAAGCCTCTTGCCATGTGCTCACCCTTGTGGCATTTCACTTTCAGTGACCACAGTCCTCCTCAAGGTGTCTGAAACTGCTATTGCTGAGTGCAGAATTTAAATGCAATAAATGTAATTTCTTCCCCAACATGTACAAAAAGATTTCTAATTCAGAACAGTGAGGGAACTTCTCACACGGCTGATGTCACTGCCTGCATACCCAGGTGTTGAGGCTACTCCTGGAAGTTCCCTTGTATCTTTTCACAAAACCCAAACAGTGATGCACCAATAAGATGCCATTTCAGCTGTTCTGGCACCAAACCAAGACATCAAACCAGTGTGTGTTCTAAAACCAACAATTATTTCTCACGTCTTTGGAAAGGAAATCATATGAAGATGAGAAAAAAAGCAAAGCAAGATGATTCATATGTTCCAAAATTGTTTTGTAGAGACATTGCTGTGATGCAGAAGTACAAAATTACCCTATATGAAGTCCTGGGTTTTCACATTTGAAGGAATCCAGTTCCTAAGAGAGGAAAGTGGTGATTACTTACTTTGCTTTATTCTTTCTCCCGAGGAATGAAAATTGTGAAAAGGGGGCAATTTTGGTGGAAGCCGATGTTGCAGGGGTGAGGAGAGTACACAAAGGGTTCATTGTTGGGCCAGCATGGGGAGGGATGTCATAGTCTCCACAGGTTTGGCAATGAAACACCATCATTATGTCGCAGAAGGAGCCTTTACCTCACCTTGCTTGCCCAGCTCTGTTCCCCATGCTGGACCACCAGCTAGCAGTGGAGGGGCGGGCCGATCCACCGCTCTAAATCACTGCAGAGGCAGAGCAGCACACAGGGCGAGAGGGCCTGGGGGTAGGACGAGGAGAGGGATGGGGCTTATTACTATACAATATTTCTCTCTTTTGAAAATTAAATGCCATTTTAGAGAAAATAAAAGAGGGTTGACAGAAGGTAGTCAGCCCATGCACAGTCAGTTCAGTCTTCAGAGCTGAGTGGACAAATGGTTTAAGTACAGCAATTAAGTTGTTGTGGTGCAGGGTAAGAGCTGCACCAAGAAGGGCAGGCTTGGGTTTTGGAGGTCTCTGGTGGAGCTCCTGTCCTGCAACCATAGTCACCTATAGGGCAGCGTACTGTGGCTATTACTGTCTCCCCAGTGCCCGCAGGGCAGTGCAGGCAGGGATGGCAGCCTGCACCTACTGATACTCTGGCTCCTAGAGCAGCTTCACTAGGCTCAGCTGCTGGCTACCTGCAGAGTCACCAGCCTTTGGGCTTTACAAATGAAAGAGGCTGAATTGGGTTTTGTTTTTGCAGAAATAACAAAAGCTTTAAGTTTTTCATCAATACCTGTGCATCTGGCACTTTGGTGGTGTGTGAGGAAGCATTTGGTTGTGATTTACCTTGGTAAAACACAACCGTCCCCTTGATGGGAAAAAAAGTGCCAGGCAAGAAGAACCTGCTCCATGCTGGAGCTCTGCCTGAATGTCCCAGGCCACCAACATGTTGGAAAGCAGTGCAGCTTTGCAGAGGGCAATCCTGCATTGGCTGATTTACATCAGCTGAGGATCCAGCCCTTGGCGTCATTAAAGACATAGTAGAAAAAAATCTGTTGTGAATGAAGGAAGCTCTGGCTAAAAAGTCCCAACAAGTTAGCTCTTTATTCTTTATCAGTGAAGTCTGCACACAATGAAAACATGGACAAGGGAAATTTGCACAGCATTTAACTTAGGTCAAAAAAACAAGTAATTTGTTAAGTGGCAAGGGCACCAACGCGTGCCATGTCACGCTGGATTTTCTTTAAAAATAAAAAAAATAACAAAGTTAAACTTTCAGTCAACCTGAAAATATTTGCTTTTTATGGGGGCAGTGCGGAACGAATGGGACAGCAAATCCTTCTTCGGTCACTCTTTTACACAGACTGAAAAGCTCTATAGAGACAGTGGGAAAAGAAGGAAAAAGGAGGGGTTGCAGAGGGAGAGGCAGGAAGAAAGAAAGAGAGAAAGAAAAAAGAAGGGAAGGCAAGGCAAGACAAGGCAAGGCAAGGAAAGGAAAGGAGGAAAACAGGGTCAGTGGAAAGGAAGGATGGAGGTAGCGCAGAAGGAAAAAGTGCACATGGGCTCTGAGGTTCTTGGCTAATAAAACAATATCAAATAAAGTTAAAAAATTATACCATCCTGAGAAAGCAAACTCTTTGGACTGCTGGATGCATTTCTCATAGATGGTTAAAGAGTGATTTCTTGCAGAAGCAGAGACTGCAGGAACAGACTCCAGTCAGAAGCTCAAATGGAAGAAGAAATGTGAAATCTCCCAAGGAAGGAATGCAGGATCTGTTCAGAGGGAAGAGTGAGATCCTTTTGCCCATGTGGCATGAAAACTCACAGGTATAAATTCAAGCTCTGAAATGCCAGGCATTCATTCTCTTTATTTTTTTTTTCAGTTTAGCTGATGTGCTCACCTTTGGAAAACATTACAAATGAACAACTTGTGATTTCTCAAAAGGATTGATGATTGGTCACTGGAAACATTGTTTCATTGAACTCCTCTAAACTTGTGTGAAAGGAGGAAGCATCAAAATAGATATTCTCATGTGCTGCTACAGGTTTTTTCCCCTTCTGATACTACTGCACAGAACTGGAAGTTCCCCCTTCCACTTTCAAATATACATTCCCTGATCCTTGTCATTAACAATCTTGTTTCCATGCTTACTTTGTATTTCTTCCTTGGTTTCCCAGAATCTTTTCATCTGTCCCCTTTACTGACAACAAGCCTCTGTTCAACCAGCAAACATTTTTATTTATTTACATTTTTAATTTCATTCTTCCCTTTCCCTTCCTGAATGAAGGTTCAGAAAGCCAAAGAGCTCTTACCACCTATCTATTAGAACATGAAATCCCATTTAATCTGCACTTGCTTTCGAGAATCACTGTATTTTAAGCTAGCAAGTGTATCTCTCTATCAGTATCTATTGCTATCATTATCTCTAGTTCATCTCTGTCTCTATGTCTAGCTCCATCTCTGCTTTGATATGTAATACACAGATGCACATTCTCAGTGTTTTTTGAATTAATTTCATCCTATTAATTTCTGTGCCAAATGATGAAGTAAAACAAGACTGTGATGTAATGTTGCACTGCCTTCTTGCTCATCCTCTGGCACACACAGAATCACACACACACACACACACACACACACACACACACAGAGAGAGAGAGAGACACAGACGCCACTGCATGAGGAAGGCAGGAATGTGGGCAAGTTTTGACCTTCAGTGTCCACACAATGAGCTGTGGACGATACAGAAGGTTGGCTGCTTCTATACAGACCTGCTTTTGTGCTCTTGTCCAGGGCTTGATCCCTGGAGCCCTGTGTGCTCAGTAGACGCCAGAGAGATAGATGTGATCTGTTAGCCTCATCCAGCGCTGGCAGCTGAGCCATTTTCACGCAGGCAGGCAGGTATGGCAAAGCCTCGGTAACAGATGAGAACTCATGGGGAGCTCTTGACTATGGAGAATGAAAAATCAAAAGAAACCATATTGGACACAGATACAAAAGGAGTCCCCTGTTCCTATTCTATCCCCCCTTGTTTCTTTTCTCCTCTTCCTTACCAGGCTGTAATGAATGTGGAAAACAGCTTCCCCCCTCAAAGTATTTGAGGACATAGAGATTCCAGATGCTGTTCTATGCAAATACTTCCACCCTTCCCTGCCCAGCAGCATCTTCAGTTAGCCCTCTGCCTAGCTCTTTGCTGCTGCAGTAGGAAAGAAAATATCTTTAATTAAATTCCTTAATCATTATTCTCAAAGGACAGATTTACACCCTACATAGCTCATTTTGGGCTCAGCGCAGCTGGAGGTGCAAAGCAGCCGTTAACACAATATTTGCACTGAAGTTAGTTTGATGTTTTAATCACATAGCATCATGAAAAAATAGAGGTTAATTGCTAATAGTGTCAACACTCTGAGCTCTCTCTTGAAATCGCTGTTTGTAGCATATTCAGAGTCAAAAACATCGGTCCCAGTAAAACAGTTTGTGGAAGACTTTTAGCATAAATGCATGCAATTTAAAAGGAATTGAAGGAGTGTACTTAAAGCACAGGAAACTTAAAGATCTATTTCTTGACAGCTGTGAGCCTTTTGTCTCCCACTGGCACTTTTGTCAACCACTGGCACCGGTCATAACCCCAAATGTTTTTGTCTGGTAGCTAGTACAGAATGATTGTTTTACTCCCAGTGACTGCCACTTACGGCATAACCTCCTGAAAACCGTTTCCATACCGAAAAAGAAAAGAGAGGAGAGCAACAGGAATAGCTAATCTAACTGAAATTACTTCTATTTCCAAAGAAAAATTATTATCTCTCCTGAGATTTTAATTCCTGAGACTTTTCTACCACTAAAAATTGCTTTCATGGTCTTCCTATTCATAATCCCTTAGCTCATGAGCAGATCTATCTGGATTCATATACCCAAGGATCACCCTAATGACAGCAGCAGTGCAGCTTTAGGGTTTTGATCAGTATGAACTATGCTCTGATTTAATCCCTTCCGGAACTTAAAAATGGAACACTTACTTCAGTTGTGAAAGATTGATGGTAAGATTTGTGAGAGTATGGTAAGGGAGAGAGAGGTCTCAGTCATGAGCACAGAAGTCTCAAACATTCAGACATTTATTGATAGATAGACAGACAGACAGATAGATAGATACATTCTCTTCAATCATATAAATACGCTTTTTGTATGGTGCTCACACATTGTGATTCGCAGAAACAGCCCTCTCTGCATCTGGTTCTGTAGGAATACAGATAATTGTAAGGCTGTTTTGTCAGCATTTCATTAGGCTTTCCAGGGTTTCCTTAAGTTGAAGGGCATATTCTTCTCCATGAAAGATGTTATATTTAATTTGCATGTTTAATTTGAGATCTGGCATAGAGATGACATGGTCTCTTGCACAGATTTTCACTACACATCAGGAGAACCACACAGTATTCTCTTTATGAACCTTACTTTGATCACACAATGCAAGAATATCTACAAATTTGGGGAGTTTACCACTTTGGTTGTAAATTTTTTTTTTTAAAAAAATCTTTTTAAAAGAAACCACTAAATCAAGAAAATGTGATAAGCAACTGAATGAGTCTTGTATTGAAATAGTTCCTTCTGTAAGTGATGTGAAAGATGACTGAGGACGCTCTCCAAATTTTCCAAGCAAGTTTGCTCCTTCCTGTTTCAAAGCAATGAGCTGAATGGCAGTGAAGACCATACTTCTATTTATTTCCATGTTTATTAGAGTTTGCATGAACAAAGATGAATTTTTCATCTGTTGCAACTCTCAAGCTCCTTAAAGTGGTGCTCTGAGATTTATTTTTTTCACACAGATAGTGTGACACTAGATTAAGAAATTTCTGTGGCTGTGAGAGGCAATAAAGATTTTTATTTGTTCTGAGTTACCCTGGTTTTGTGTAAGGGCAACTTCCCTGAAGAAAGGGAAACTTGAAGATAAACCATAAGCAGTGAAGATTAACTAACAGGATTAAAAAAATACCCACAGTGTGGCTACATGTGTATGTGGAGCAACTTTCAGACTGTGTTGAACCCAGAATTTCACTGATTTTGCTGAATTACAACTTCTGCTAACCTGATGTGTGCCTCAAAGCTCATGGAAGTCCTGTCTTTCTTTTGACCCCAGCAAAATGTTTTACTTTTTACATTTGTGCTCTAAAAAACCCATGACTTTTGGGGGTGGATAGATTGCTGTACATGTGACTTTGTATATGTTGTAATACCTGCCAGAGTTCGCTAGCATTTAAGTTTCCTCTAGGAGCCATGTTTTAACACAGAGGAGGTGTTTTTCTGTGTACCGTGAGTACCTTTTTCTCATCTCAACTTTGAATGCTTCCATGAGAACTTATTGAGCTACTCAGTAATCTCAGTGCCTGCCTTACTAAGGCTTCTGTATCTCAAAACAGCTTCCCTATGCTCTCAATACCTCATTTGGTGTCCAGGCTCCCTGCCATGGGGTATCTGTGTCCTTCAAGGCTGCAAATCCTTTCCCTTCAGAGGGAAAGGATTTGCTTTCTTTCTGATCTGGATTTGGGATTTAGTTTACAACAGCTCTTCTACTTCTGGAAGTATATAGCCTACACTCAGAAATGGTACAGCTCCTATTGGCTGCCCTGATGACCCAAACTGATAGGAAAGCTGTCTTTCCAACAAGCCTCACTGCCAAAGCTAAAACCACAAGGTGCTGATTTCTCATGACAAAGATAAGAAATCTCAGAGTCTCACTGGGAGCATAATAGAAGTAAGGAGAGGAGACAGGCCATCATTTAAAAAAGTGTCACCTACCAGACTTGCCTGCTAAACAGGGAGACCCTCAATTACTGTGGCATGTAGACTCGGTGTTCTAGATGTTGCTGCTACAACAATTCTTTAGAGAAGGGAGTGGGTCAATGAGCAAAGTGGAACTTAAGAATAATGTATGAAAAGCACTGAATGCAGTCACTGATCCAAAAGCCAGAGAGCAGTCAATGCTGAGCCCAAGAAATGGCTGAGGTGATCTGCCTTACATGTGCATCTGGTAAACTGGTGAAAATGGGAAGGATTCTGACATTTTTAAGTGCTGCTTCATGCATATGAGAATTTTTCTATTGTCTTTGAAAACAGATATGGAAGTTCATGGATGAAAACAGCACTTCATAGCTTTCCAAAAGTGCAAGAACTAAAGATCCCCAGTCTGGGAGGTCCAGTGCAAAAATATTCAATGTGCCTAAAAGTCAGTGTGTTACACATGAACATGGGAATTCACAGATACAAAAATGGTCCAACAGATATCATCATTTGAATGTGTCAACCTCATAAAAGATAATGGAAAGCTCCTTGATCTAATGTAGTCAGACTTTCCATATGGCCTGGCATAAAATGTTATGAAAGAATCTGAGAATTAGGAATGAAAAATATTGCTGAGAGACAAGAAACAAAAATTAAATGCCATTTTGTCATTCTGACACAAGGTAATGTTTGTCTATCCTGAGGTTATGCATACTATGTTTCATGTTATAAAGCTGGTTGGAGAAAAACTGGTGCTGGGGCTACATAGTTCCCCACAAACTAAAATATCTCACCAAGTCTAATTAATTCAACTTTTAAAAAATGTGGAGAAAGAAAAGTTCTGCCCATATTCTATTTGAATGACTGGGAAAAAATATATCCATCTTGCATTTGAACAGATTTTCTTTCAATAAAATGAAGATTTCTCTGCAAATGCTATGTTGCGCCATGTTATGGATTATATGTAGAAAAAACAAATCCAAAATTGAAACTTCCTTTGTGTAGCTAAGGTATTATTGGTAAATCAAATGATTCTTCTTTCATAACTTTCCTTTGTAGGAAATTCTGAACTAAAAACCCATGCGAGACAACATATAGCACATTGGCAAAAGAACTGTGATGCCAAGAATTGAAAAGTTTATTAAAGAAAAAAATATTATACTTATTAGAGGAAAAATATCAATATGTGACTGTAGGAAGGAAACAATATTGAGGTACAATGAAAAACTGACAGGAATAGTGTCCAGATCAGTGATAGAACCTGGTTTTATAACAAACAAACAAAAAAAAAAAGGAAGACAAGGCAATAAAAAAAGTCTTGGATTGCCTGTTTTAGAAAGATAATTGATAAAAGAAAAGGAAAAGTAGGAAATCCCAGACATCAGCAATAAAAAACTAGATAGAGCTGGTGTGTGATCGGGCATGATATTTACGGAGTGGCAAAGCTTGAGTATGTATCTCTGGTAAGACTTGCCTTAGAGAGACAGCATGACCTTGAACCGTGGCTGCGATTTGAGGATTGGTGTGTTAGAAACCCCCGGTGTTATTTCTGCCAGCTGCTGGGAACAAGCAGGTCTGCTGGAGGGAGGAACTGGTTTATGAAGAGGTGAGATTGGTTCCCCAAGGAAAAGAGTATCAGATAATGAAGGAGGATACTGCTGACTTTTCAGACACGGAGTTGGTTGCCCATGGTTCTCAGCTCATTGAGTCCCCGAAGCACTATCACAGCCCAGATCTGCCTGCCAGTGCTGCCATCCTGATGGATTTGATGAGTGATAAGCATACTCCAAGACAAAAAGCAGTACTGACAGATTTAAAACAGGAGATTGATTACTGATGTATTTTTATACTGACAGCTCACTTCTTTCTCTCACCTTCCTGTCTACAATTTCTCTTCAGAATAATTTGGTTATACATTGTCATATCAATATCTACATACAAAGGAGGTGAGAGTTCTTCATGATGAGGTTGCTGAAAAAAGCTGCAAATCCAGGTTAAAATCACCTGCTGAGCAAATTCCCTTTCTACATCTGCAAAACAGCAGCAATAAAAAGGTCTTGGAACTCATCAGCATAGGGGGCAGCTTAATTACAGACTTGAGAGCAATTACAAGTAAGAAAAAAAAATAATTTGTTGATTTAGGAAGCCTGAGCTCACCCTTTGGGGTTCATAAGATTGTTTGAAGTGTTTAGGAGGGATTCTGATTTAACGCCCAAACAGTGAGGGGTTCATTTGTCAGTGTTGCACTGTCATACAAAGTGTCACTTCCTTCATTAGTCCATGATAGCCCAAGCTGCCTATGCAACTAAAGTGCATTCAGAGCTCAGTATAAGCTCTGTGTAAGATTGATGAGATTTTCTTGATTTTCCATATTTTGTGTCTAGTTCAGAGCAAGCTGGCGTTCCATGCACACAACTGGCTTGTCATACCAGTTAGAGAACGGAAAAAAGCAATTGTGGAAGATCGTTGTTTCCAGCTCTGCAAGAGTACACATTGAAAATCACGTCCTGAACAGTGCAACTCATGTCCTGTGTGATTTCATCTATGGGCTGGGCAAGATAATTTAATTTCGCTCAGACCCCAGACATTGCTGTTATTATTTATGGCATTTTGACCTGTGCTTCCCCACCAGTCTATCAGCATTAAAGAAATGGTTTCTCATCATTATGGTGGCTCATGACAAGAGAGATGGTGCTGAAGTGACTGACATCACCTTTCCTTGCTCTGTAACATATGAGGTCACTTGCCCATCATATTCATTTTCCTGGGAAAAAAAATAAGCCAGCAGTTCACATTCCAGCCCATTTTGGAAGTCTTTCTTTACCCAGGTTGTATTCTGGGCATGAACTGGATAAACTCAATCAATGCAAAAAGGGCTCATTGATGTCAAATAGATGGTTCCTAGTCCCAGATGTGTCATGCTCAGTTAGTGAATAACAGAGTGTCAAATAAAGCAATAAATCTTCTTGCTCGCTGACTGCTGTGCCGGGCTGCCATGTGAACACACTCACACACTCACTAATTCTGTGTGATGAGTGATGCTGGCTGCATCCCCGACATTTCCAGAGGCCAGTAGAGAGGTACAAACATACTAAGTTGGGACAAGCGCAGGATCAGTGTTCCTTTCTCAACACCTTGAGGCCGTTATTGGAAATCTGACAGCAATATGTCATGGAAACACTGTCAATTTTAAACTTTATTTCAGCAAGCTGTTTGTGATGCAAGGTGGTGCTGAGAGCAAGAAGGAAGAAACACATGTGGCCTGTGTGTTTGCCAAATAATTTACTTAGTTCTCACTTCTTTGCAAATATTCATCCTGGGAGACTCTCTTATGTGTTCTGGATAGGACACTGACAGGGCTTAGAGAACTCCAGCAAGGACCACACTGACTCCCTCACCTGTGTTCCAGATGAATCGTACTGAAAGAAAAGTTAAGTCTGTATTTGGGCCAACCAATCTTTGTGTTGAGCCCCTAGGTAAGAAAGCTGAGGCAGCATATAGAGATGGTAGGCAGAATTCACTCCAGAAAAAAAATCTGACAGGGAGGTCCCTGGGTAAAAGCACGAGAACAAGTGGGGAGGCAAAATCAGGGGATAAAACCTCAACAGGTTGTTGCACAGTCCCCATGTCTTGAAACATTTGGTATTGCTGCCATGTGGAGATGATTCCAGTTGATAGTAGCCTGTCTGAATTCAGACTGCTGTAAACTTCTGCTATTCAGACTCCAATACCTGTTGTGTTTGGGATTTCAACGGAGAGACTTAAAGAAACCTCACCTTCGTACATCATGCAAAGACACTGGGTGTCATAGCTGAAACCCATTAAAAAATAGCTTAACCCTTTCTAGTGTATTGTTTAGTCAGGCATTCACATAGCTAAGTCAGTGTGAGACATCATGAAGAAACCAAATCTGAGTTTAACAATTACCATTAAAGTTTCAGCCCCTTATTGCAGTGGGTTTTGCCTGTGACAAGCCTGTGTGTAGTAGCTGGGCTATACTCTGTATTTTTCAGTGAAAGATGTCTGGCTTGCCCCAAATTATACTTTTCCCTTCTGTTCAGTTTGGGTGAATTATGCTGCATAGTCACTATCTCCCTTGTTTTCATTGTTGGTGATTCAATTTAACCTTTGGGTACACTTGAGAAAAGAAACAATGCTGGAAGCAGAGAAGAGACATAAGTTTTAATTTTACTTCAGTTGGTCAACATTTGATGCATCTGAGGACCCAGAATTACCACTGGCATAAAGTGTCAGCTTTGGAAATGAATGCCATCATTTAACAAGGAATAACCAAGCTGCCCAGGACCACTGCTTGAGTGCACAAGGATTTTGCTTTGAAATAGTGATGGTAGCCTCCATTCAGAAAAGCACTTCAGCCCATAGTTCATTTTAAAGCTTTATTTTAACAATTACTCCAACAGGAGTTCAGCACATGCACCTAAACTAGAGCAGAAGAGGGAATCCTGCTGCTAGGAAGGGTTCTGCACCCTTTTGCCACCACGAGCAGCAACAGAGAGCTTGGGCAGCCTGCCAGTCAACTTCAGATGTGTAGATCGTGGGTGTGTTTCTGCTGTTAGTGCAGGAGAAGAGAGGCAACAAGGCAGCACTGCAAGACTTAGGTTTGTCCCTTGGAAGCTTTTGCAACTTGTCTATCTGAATGGGGAATGGATTCGGATTTGGGGTTCACTTCTTTCTGTTTCAGGACAGTTACAGCTGGCAGATATCTGTGATGTGTTCCAGAAAAAGCAGAATTACTTCCTTTAACTGCCTTACCTCTACACTAATTTTTCTCTAAGATCACTCTCACTAGATAAATAGTTCTTCAAGTCCCCAGAGTGCTGTACAGGTAGAAATCCCACTACATTTTCTATGAGGTGAGCAAGTGTGCTGTTGCTATTACAGCCCTGATTCAAACACAAGGTATATAAACACAGGTTGTATTTTTAAGCTTGTCACCAAGTCCATTAACTCCAGAAAGTCAGGTGTGTGCAGAATCAGGATCTCTGCCCACAAAAACCAAAGGCACAGTCAAAGGGGACTGGGAGCACAGTCAGGGGAATGAAACAGATTAGAAATATCAGTTTCTCTTTCCTGAAGCACAGACCAAAACAGTCTGCCTCCTTTCCGAGATACTTTGTTTTCTCTCTGTCTCTGGGTAGTTTGATGTTATTTCACCTTACTGAAAATAAAGGGTATGTTTTGTAAATTCTGTAGCAGATCCTTTTCTTTCCTCCCCTAACTCAAATATTCAGTCACTTCAAAGAAGGTAAATGGGGGGAAAATAGAGGGGAAAATGAGGAAGTGCAGCAAAGGCTTTGATTTGTCTGTGGCATAAAACTGGATTATAATGTCATTTGCAAACTGACAGATCATTTAGTGTCCTGGAAGAGTCTGTTTTCGCACTGCTGAAGCTCTCACAGGGGAATTCTGTGTGGGCTCCTTATTGTCAGAGCTATTTTTCACCCAATTTGTTTCCAAATGATGTCTAACCTGAGGTCTTCCCACTGAGAGGGCTTTAAGCAATGATTAATGAGAAGTGTTTTGCCAGACCCACCTGGGGAATGGCCCATCTGCGAACTCAGGTAAGATGGAGCTGCCTACAAGGCACTGGCTTGTGAATGGCAGGCAGCTTCCCATGGCTTGAGGCATAGCTCACAGCAAAGGCAAGGTGTTCACTGTTTGCATCCCAGTGATTCATAAAAGGGCAAGAGATAAATGTCACTCACTCTATCATTAATGTCTAGTTTGAAGAAACAATCTCCTTCTCCAGGGACTGATCCCTTTTCTGTCCCATATTCAATTATATTAGGCATTCAGCATATGTACAGCACCTACATGGGATACATCTGAAGTGCCCTAAGATCTCCAGCCATGCAAAGTCTATTCAGAGATGGCAAACTAAAGCAGGCATATCTTCAAACGTCCACCTGGTTCTCAAACACTTTCTTTTTGAGCTATGAGCTCTTGTCCCTTCCTTCCAGTGGTAGCTCTGCATGTTGCTACACATTCACCCCTACCTGTATCAGCATCCTGGTAAAGCAAGTGAGGAAACTGTGATTTTTAGTCTATATTCATTTCAGCAATTGGACAGTTTGGTTCTGCCAGAAAATCCAATTATGCCTGACCTCCAAAATGGAGATCTTTTCAGACTTCAGCCTTTTAGTTACATGTAGGTGGGACATTATCTTTTAATTTCCTGACAGACTTCTCATGTGCATAAGCTTGCTAATAGTAAACGTGAATTTCCTGGTATCTGTCTAAAATGACAATTAAAATGCTCACATAGAGTTAAGAAGCCCTGAAAATTTGGTTTTTCTCTGTATTTATGAGGCTGAAATCTGAACATATTTCTTACAGAATAATTTCCCTTGCCTGATTTATGTGAAAGCTCCAGCTCAGTCATCATCTGGAAATACATTCCTATACAGTCTGTGTCATTTAAATGCAGCATCCTACTGTCCCGTCTGTCAAGACCAAAACATAATGGGCCCAACTGTCTATGAATAAAACAGATTGTTTGTAGGGATTATTTATAGTCAATAAAGAGCCGGAGTTTATATTGGCAAAAGCTGTCCTTCTTGTAAATAGCTAGAGGCTCCCAACATCGCCTGACTTTCAGCAGCATTTATTCTGTTGAATGTGGATCCAAAACATTTCTCACTCTCAGCTTGGCAAGATGAGTTTGACAACAGTTTTCTAACCAACTGTTGTGACACCAGCAGAGCATTTTGCCTGGAATTTCACCTGCAAAGCAGTCTCCCACTTTCTTTAACTACTTCTCTTGCCAGCAACATGTTTACCGTGATTTAGATGTCTATTATACGCATGAACGACTTGTCTACTTAATTTCATCAAAAAAATGAACCCTCATAAGTGGCACAGATGCTGGTATGGTGGTAATCAAATTAGGTTTTGGACAGGTTTATGGCCACTTGCTGTCAGTTAAGCTCTCTTTGGCTATCTTCACTCCTAATACAGTTTTGATGGTGATTAATGGCTCCATTAATACACTGTTTGTGCTGTGATAGACACCACATTATGATCTTGTTTGCTGACCACAGCTGAGCATGTATTTTTATAAACTCGGTTCTGAAGAAAATATTAGTCAAATTTAATGTGTCACCATTACATATTGCCATGCAGAAGTCACATTGCACTTAATACCATCCTCACCATGGATGAGCTTCTGTGCTGCTAAGAGAGGCAGAAGCCCCATAAAGAATGTGCTTGGATTAAATGTTCATCAAGTTTCCTCATGCTGGGAACATGCCAAGGGCCTTGCTGCAATGATTTTTGCTGGCTATGCTGCCATGCTACTTGTCCTCCTTTTCTCTAGCATCCTCCTAACTTAATATCTTCGTCTTGAGATCCAAAAAAGACGGCTGGATTTTTTTGGTGGTTGGTTTGTTTAGGGTTTTTACCCCTATTCTAGACCTCTCTCTGCTCCTTTTAACATTCTCCTCTTGATTCTCTCCCTTTCACAGGCTTTTCTGAGATTTCCACAACCAACAAGTCAAACTGCTTTTCATCTGTTGCTGCTTTACCACTAACCATGGAAACAAGGTAGAAACTGGTATTTTCTTTGGAGGATATAAGGTAATAAGTTGTTGGTCACATTAGTGATGGACAAATTACAGCTGGAAGGAGACCATGGGAGGTAAAAAATTGCCACTGAATTTCTCACAATGCACGCTGGGACTCAGTGCAAGAGCAATGTCTGGCTGAACTGATATTAAAAATGCAGTAGCTTTTTTTTAACCTAAGTGTCATCATGAAGCAGACTTTATTTGGGAACAGCGCTGCACACCCTGGCATTTTGCCATGCTGCATCCACACAGAAGCACACATGTGTACTCTCAAACTATTCGCTTGCAAATGAAATAGTTCAGGGCATTGGAATAAGCCCACAAGTTCCTTCTTATTAGTCAGTGAGGAACTGAAAGAAAACAATGACCCTGGAAGGAGGCAAAGGGATATATTAGAGATCTTTGCACTGATTTTTAAAGTAGTTGAAGATATATGACGGCTTTGGTTTGTTTTGTTTTCCCCAGTAATTAAGCCTAGTTTCTTTCTAGCCATATTTGATTTTTATGTTCATCTGTGCACTTGCCTAAACCCCACCCACTTGCTCCTCTGCAAATATTTATTATGCAAATGGTTTGTTTTGAATTGGGTGATCTAAGCAGATGCCTATTTCTGCATAACTGTTCTTTAGGAAAATTGCAGACTAGCTAGATAACATATTATTGAACTAGTTAAATAGTTATGATTGGTGTTGAATTGCTATAAATGCTCCTTGTAGGGTTCTGTTTTCCAGGAGTGATGTTTAGACTTTTTCTGCCGAGAGTTATCCCTATCTATATCTCCTTGTCAGGCCAGCACCTGCAATTCTCCAGCTCTTTTCCTAGATGCAATGGCTCTCCCCACTTTCTTTAAATCCAGTAAATTTTCTGAAACATCCATTCACAGAAGCAACCAGGGTCCCACCAGCCACTAAAATTGTTTTGAAAATTCACTGATTTTATCTTCTGATAATGAAAGCCTTTATTAAAAGCTGTTACTAAATTTCTCTTCCTTTACAGATTCTGAATCCTGCCTGTCCCAGCCTAATCTAAGTGCTTGATTTCCTGATCTGCTTCTGGACACCTGAACAATCCAGGAAAAAGAATAAAAGGAACCATTTGAGAACTTCTGTGCTTGGAAGAGGCAGAATTGAGGAGTGCAAGGGAACATTTTTCACAGTGCAGCCCTCTGGATGGAACACAGCAAAGGCTCCAGCTAAGAGAGGGAGTTAAAAATACAAAAGCCATGTAGCAATGGCATTTCATCTGCTCATCTTAAAGGTAACTTACGAGATATTTGAATGAAGGCAAATCATCTGCATACACTCACACAGATTGGCATATATCCAAATATGCATACACATGCATGGACACACAAATGCTTCTGCACATTCATGTTTACCTATAAACATACACAGTTTTTACTGTATGTGAGCTACCTTGGCTATATATGTCACCTCTTCCTTTATTCGGGGTGCTTTTGCAGAGGAAGTCACATACTTCCTAATTTTTTCTCTGACCACTACATTAAATGAAACCTTAAGCAAATATCCTCCAGTTTATCTGATATAGGACTGCTATGAAATCAAGTGAAATATCCAGAAGTCAAAGTTATTTCACAAGCTGTCTTCCATTATGCTGCTACATTGGTATCTCTCCCATGTATTACCTGCCGTGAATACAGGTTACAGAATTATTGTAAGACTTTGGCATTATTTCTTGTTTGTTAGAAAGTGAAAGAGATCTTGTTTTTCTTCACTATAATGAGGTTTCCCTTCCACTTTCCTCCCCTTAGCCTTTTAAGAGATATTACCAGCATGTTGTAAAGTCACTCATGTTGTGTAAGAACAAAGACTTTTCAGTCTAGTCAAATCTCAGCTGTGAAAATCAGTGTCACTTCAGAGAAGTATACATATTGTTATATTGCTTGAGAATTGAGTCTGAACAAGCCAGATGTAAATTAATATAAAATATAAAAGCTTTTCAAGCTTTTGTGACATTTTAATTAAGTAGTTGAATACAACCAGAGGTTAACTGATTCTGAATAATTCCCTTTGGCTTACATTCTGAATATAACAAAAACACAGTTCAGAATTCACAGTTTCTGTGTGAACATGTAAGTCAATTTACCTTACTTTACCTGAACAGGATGGTTTTTGGTCTCTATATTTACTTCTTCTCTCAGCTTTTCAGTGGAAAAATTGTTATATTTACACACATACAATGCAGACATGGATGCATATAGATGTTTATACATATATTTAATTTCTGTTTCTACACATAAACTTCTTCATAAAAATGTGAGTAAACTCATAATTGCTAATAACTTTTCTCACCCCGATGTCATCGCATGGCTTATGGGATGGAATACTGCAGTATAATCTCTTATTTAAGAATTTTTTTATACTTACAATGTAAGTAAAATTACACAGATACATCCATATTTGTCAGTAGATACACACATGTGGAGGAAAAAAATCTGATTGTTTATTGCCACACATATATGAAACTGTAGAATCTGTGATTGTCATCTACCTTGAATGCACAAGGTCACAGTATGGAGAACCCCTAATCTCTCTGCCTGTTTACTGATCTCTTTGCCAAAAGCAGGTGAGATGGTTTACATGAAACAGCTGAGAATCTGCCTTATGTTTCCACAGCTTCTTGATTTACAGACATACATATACATGCGCATACACACACAAGATGAATTTTTGGAAAGCGATTTTTAGGGTTGTTTTAGAATGAGATGAGTAAAAAAACATCTGGCAATGGATTATAAAAAAGAAGCACTAGATAGTTTAGTTTGACCTCTGCCCTCAGACCTTCATATTTTACCCAGTTATTCTTGTACTCAACCAAACAAAAGCATCTGAGCCGAGCACAGCTCATATTTATTATAGCTTGGTTGTTATTCAGTGTAATGGAGGGCCCCTTTAAGTTTAGGAGACTAAAATTTTCTTGTTTGGGATACAGATCCAGCAATACATGGAGAAATGGGCAACACTAGGCATCCAAATTACCACTGGTAGCTTGCGCTTCAAAATCAGGCCTTCTTCAATGTGCACGGAACAACAAATACACACAAGAAAAAACTCACAGTCTCTTTTAAGGGTGCATTTCAATACTGAAGGAGAGATGTATAATAACTGAGCACAGTATGATCAGGTTGACTACTTCATTAAAAGACTGGTTTATTTTTCCTACTAAAACAGCTTTTCATTGGAAAATCATCGGCTTTGACAAACATTTATGAAAAGTGTTTTCTTTCCTTAGAATATTGTCATTTTTTAACAAAATCTTTTACATAGAATCATAAAACCATAGAATAGTTAGGGTTGGAAAGGACCTGAAGATCATCTAGTTCCAACCCCCCTGCCATGGGCAGGGACACCTCACACTAAACCATGTAACCCAAGGCTCTGTCCAACCTGGCCTTGAGGACCGCCAGCGATACAGCATTCACAACTTCCCTGAGCAACCCATTCCAGTGCCTCACCACCCTTACAGTAAAGAATTTCTTCTTCATATCCAATCTAAATTTCTCCTGTTTAAGTTTGAACGTGTTATGAACAGAGACTAATTTTTTGACTCAGAGCAGTTTCCCAAAGGAAAAGAAATATAAATCAATTCTTTGATATTCACTGAATAAATTATTTACACTAAGTTATCTTATTGGCACTGGTCTTTCCTCTACCTTGAGCTATGGGAACTACATGGAGTCCATTTAAAAGCAGAACAATTCAGTAACCCATTTGATATCCCAGTGCATTTGCTGTTATCCTGCTACACCACTTAGTCACTGCATTGCAGAATGGGAGAGATATAAAATATGGTGACACAACCCCTTTTCTCCCACTTCTAGCATCCCAAATCCAGTGTTTTCTGGAGGCTGTTCCACTATCTTGATATCATTTTAGGCCCTGAGATGCACTACTGCACTGGGTTATTTCATCTTCATCCTTGAGGAAATCCTTCATCTTGCTGAGTTTTCTATCCCACCAGGTCAGTGCAAGATCAGCAGGCTCAACGAAATGGTGGGGGTAACAAGAGGTAGTAGGGGCACATTCTGTCTGCTTGCCATGCACTCTGCTACCACCTGATCCAGATGAAGGGTGAGCCTTTATTACTGGAGTTAATGCAGGCTGGAAATAGCACCAGTAGGATAGTGCACTGACTTCGGCTCCTGCTTGAAAACAAGGTGCAACTAGTACATCACTATGAATATTATGGAAAAACAGCTCTGCATCTCTCCTTGCTTCATTTCTGCACATTCACAGGCAGGGACAGGTTGTGATTCTTCTCTGTAGTGCTAACCAGGTTTTCATGTTTGGGCAGGGGAAAAGAGCTGTTATTATAAGTCTTCAGAAGTCAAGAATAACCTCAGAAGAGCTAATGCACGGTCATATCTACTAAGGCAGGGTGGTAATATTGTGTGTGTGGTGATTTCAAACCATTTGTTCAGATTGCATCAAAGTAAAATCATTTGCTATGATGAACCACATTGTAAATGGAGGATGGGGCTGGGGGGGAAGTGGGAGAGAGGGGAATCAGATTACATTTGGAAACAAAGGCTTTAACTTCTGGCATCTAGACAATTAGTTTTTGCTTCTTCTGTTGTTGGTCCTCGTGGTTTCATCTGTAATATGTACGGTGATTGTTTGCAGCCTGGCAACAGCATGAAGTTGTGGGGGGGAGGGAAAACTCTAGCCCTTGTTAGCTGGGATCCAAACTTCAAAGGCTTTGGGGACATTGAGCAGACAGGTTTCAGCCGCTGTTAAGGCAGACATGTGAACAAAAGGGCTCCTTCCATTGCTGTGGAGCAGGGGTGACTTTTTGGCCCATTTTTGTTTTTGTTTTAATTTTGTCAGGGGTAGGGGGAGGAAAGATCCTGGCACCAGGATGGTGCTTTCTGCCCATGACTGCATGCCCTTCTCCTTTCCATGTCAGAAGCAGATATGGGCATTTATGGCCCCATAAATCAAGGGCTAAGCCATACATGAGCAGCTGGTACATGTGCTAATAACTATAATTATTAATCATGTCAATTTCACACCCTTCAAATTTCCGCGTGAAGCTTTCTGCTGGAGAGGCAGCCCCGGCGCCTTGAGCTGCTTATGGTATGAAAATATGATGAGCTGATGGTCTTTGATGATTGTCCTATGACAGTATTGATCTCCCTACAATTGGGTTTGTGGGGTATCGTTACCCAACAAAAGTGGTTCTCCTTGCCTCCTGGTATATATCATTGTCACACTTGCTCCATTGTTATGGAAGGGAGTGAATTACTTTCAGTATTTGTCCCAGTCTTTAGCTACCAGGTCACCATTGTTCTAGCCTTGTGTCAGTGTGGGGACATGTACTTTGATGTTTTCTTTTGTATCTTTCTTAGGGTGAAACCATTTGGCTATATAGAGCTACTCCCCCCCCCAAAAAAAAA
>JAOEHY010029961.1:16346-43683 GCA_025447955.1 Psilopsiagon aurifrons | reverse complement strand
GCTTCCCCCCCAAAAAAAAATATTTACAAAAAAGAGGAAATAAAAAATCAGCAGTTCAGGTTGGGGTGCCTGGTGGGAGCCAAGGGAAATATTCCTCCTTGCAGGAGCAGGCATCTGGCCTCCCCGGTCCTCAGTGCTGGGCTACCTTCACCACTGAGGACTTCACCCAGCAGCAGCCCCAAGCACTGTATCCAGCCCCAGCTCTGGCTCTGGCTCTGGCTGGTGACTCCTCTGCCATGGAGGAGGAAGGAAAGCGGAGCAATCTGCCCCCAGCCTCACCACAGTGGCATACACTTTCCACCATAGGGCATTATCCTTGCTAGCACTTTGCTGTTTTGCAAAAGCACAGCCAGTGAGATGCAGCAATGCAGCAGAAGCAGCTTTATAGGTGACATTACTGGAGGACTGAAAACAGTAGTAACAATAAGCTCCTTTACAGAAAAATAACCCTTTTGAGGCCGGTGGGAGCACCTCTGGGGCTAATCTGCATGTTAACGTGACACCGTGGTGGCCAATCATCTCCCACTGGCCTGAATAAGGGCATGGGACTCTCCCCACTTGTTCTGAAATCTGCACAGCCCCCATTGGGCAGCTTCTAAATTGCTCCTGCTGTCTTTACAGCTGCTCTGTTCCAGTGACCCCCGGAAGGGCCCGGGGACTGTCAGGAGAAATTTCTATTAATCAGCCCCAAACAGGCTGTTACAATTTCACACTTTTTCTCCTTCCATTTCACACAATTCATGAATTTTGGGGTCTGCTACTTTCCAAACAGCCACACTCAAGGCCGCAAAAAATTAATTAATGTACAAAAATAAAATGCTGAGGAACACAAACAACCTCCCCTCCCCCCAGCTGACAGCGTCGGGACTGGGAGCTCCCCTTTCAAAGAGTTAACCGGAATGGACCCGGAGGGGGGCTGAAGGAGAAGGTGGTACAGCCCAGGCAGCAGATTCCCGCCTCCTGTGGTCCTGATTCTGCTCTGGTTTTTTTCAAGAGGAGTTTTGCTTTTCACATAACTGTGAGCTAAACGGCCGGAAGTCTGTAGGGGACAAAACACATAAACCTTGTTTGCTTCAGGACTGACACCCACTTGCAATTACCAGGATTAAAAAGCAACCTGCTATGTCAAAGGGCCACATGATCCCACAGCTGGTTAGTGTAGGGTCATTTGCTGTTTTCCCTGCGAGCATAAATGCATCATGATTGGGGGTGCCAAAGACTCTGCCACAAGTCTCACCTCCTAGTCCATCACTTACATTCTGTTTAGTGGCACTGGAATACACCACAAACTCCAGAACCCTTTGAATGTTACTGACAACCTCCTTTCACGCCTGAGCTAAGCCAACCCAGATTTCAACTAAACAAGAGTCCAGCTTGCTTTCTGATCTCTCCTAGTTGTGCACAGTAGGGTCAGGGTACCAGAAATGGAGCACAGAGTGGGACTTTGTGCAAACAGCACCCACCAGGCTCACTCACAAATTGGGCACCAGGCAAGGAGTTGCCTCTGTTCTCAGGTGCCGTTGCTGAGGAGGGGGTGATGGCTGGAGAAGCAGGAAAGCAAGACAAGAGTATGGCAGGCTTTCGTAAGCATGTCTGATTTGGGATTTTTGACCATGAAGTCACAGACAAATTTTTAACTTGAGGCTGAATTTTACAGTCCTTATGTTCTTCCTTGGGTGTACTGCTCAGGCCAGTGACCTTCAGGTCTCCAAATGTGCATAAAAGTTTACCTTTACAAAGGTTGTTGGAGGTGCCAAGGAAGTGAGCTGAGTACTCATCCCTCAGGACTAAGGACAGGAGAAACATCTCACCTGACTTTAACATCTTCTACAGCCATATGAGACATAATGCTCTTGAACTCTGCCCATGACCGCCTCTTTTTTTTTCCCCTTTTCCCCATGCAAATCTGATGCAGTGCATGAAAGAAGTAGCAGAAAGGAATATTGACAATTAACTGAAAAAAAAGAGTCATCTGGGATAGAGAACAGGAAGAAACAGTCAAACCTCCAACAAGTTTATAATGCCTCTTACTGAACATCTATTAGCAACAGCAGCCCCCCCCCCCCCAACATCATTATTTATGTACGCACATGTCTGCTTGCCGCTCCCTCCATGTTGCACAGGCACCACCAGGAAGTCGTGCACTCCTCAATGCATCCTAGATACTGCAAGGGTGGGTAGCCACACTGAGTGAAGGACATTATATCTCTAAACCATTATTGATTGCTGCAGATTATCAAATTTACCATGTTGTTTATGATGCAAACGGACTTGACAGCTAACCAGTGCAACCCGTGCAGTAAAGTCTTAGCATGATGTACTTGGCAGCTACAGGCAGCCCAAGGTGCTCTGAGCCCATCTGGAACTGCTAAATCCACTTCATCAGCAAGACAGCATGCAAGAGTGCTGCTCAGGTTAAGGGAAGCAGATCAGAACTGAGAAGAAACTCTTCCTGCCCAAGGGGTTCTACAGACTAGCAGGATCTTACTTAGTGTCGTGGTGTTTTGGGGGATTTTACGTTCATCTGTGAAGCAGCCCTTGATCCCAACCACTGCTAGATACCTTTGAAATTCCACAGGGATGGTATGAATTAGAATTTGGAAGGAATGAAATTTGCACTGTGGAAATACATCTTTTCGGAGATTAGTCATATTTCTACCAAGGCACCACTTCTGACTCTTGCTTGGAAAAAGGGAGCATCCCTCTCAACATCCAGTACTTCAGTTAGCAATGTCCTGTCAGGGGCTTGAATTGAAAGAGGCTTAAATCACTGCTCTGAATCATTCTTGCCCATTGCAGCCAAGTGGCCTTACACCTGGATTATTGCCTGGTTCATGCTCCAGTTCCTCTGTGTTTCTGACAGTTTGAACTGTAACACCTTCATGACAAGTTTGTTGTGCTAAATATTTATTTTCCATTATTAATCCTGAGTTCATTTTTTATTTTAGCTTAACCAAATGATTTGCCATCTCCTAATTCTTGTCATATTGCCTGACAGACTCTGTAAGGAGCCGTCTCAGGTGCAGCAGATTCATCTATATATCCAGTACATTGCTGTACAAGGAGAAACGCTTCTCTTGGTCACACAACTGTCACTATCCTTTCACACCTCTACATAGGTACCCTTTATTTTAGTCCTCTGCATGACAGCTATCGCCATCAGAGAGTGGGTGGCCGTGTCTAAACCAGTAACTATGGTCATAGCATGGGCTGAAACACCCTCCCATAGTCATCCCCATTGGTTAGCAGTTAGCGCCTTCCTCCACAAAGCTCTGTTTGGGTTGGGTAGTGCTTCTCTAGGCAATGCCTCCATTTGGAGGATTGTCCCTGGAAGGTGCTGTGGACTAAGTCATACATGTGTGGGGAGAAGAGTTCAGTCTCTCATATGGACATAAGCCTCATTGTGCCACACAGCCTTGGAGCCAGAAAACACAGTGATGACCTATTTTGTTTTATATAAAAGTAACCTGCAGCCATCATATAAACGTACTCTATGCCTGCTGCATGTAAACAACCTTGAGTTTAGTTTTAAACTGGGGGCATAGAAGTTGCCCAGGTGTTCAATGTCTTGGATAAATTATTCCACCTTGAGTTTACCGTATTAGTCTTGTTTCCTCTCATCTAGCCTATCTTCTTATTGCAGATGGATGGGCAGCATAGTTACCTTGCAGAAAGCAATTCCCCTCTGCCCCCTGCACCAAGGTATATGCCAGCTAGACAGAACAAGAGACCTTCTGGAAATCCCCTGGCAGACAAAGAACAAATGGTGCCACAGCAGTGAGCTGAGAGCACAACCCAAATGCCTCCACAGATCAAGCTAGCTAATATCAGCATCTCCCCTTCAGTGCACATCCTGCCCATCCTGAGAGATCCCACTCTTTCCTACACCACCCTCACGTTTCTTAAATTCCAGCTGCAGGCCATGGTGGTGGAGGCCTTTGCTTTATGTCTCTTTTTGAGTTTCATCATCACATTCAGCCCAATGGTCCTCATACTCCCATCCCTGCTCTCCCCAGGCACTCATTTTCAGAATATCCCGAATACCTTTGTGCTTGCTGATTACTACTTGTGCCATAAGTGACTTTAAGAAAGATGCTCAGTACCCTTGACTAAATTACTTCTGAAATGTGACATTGAGGAATGGAAGAGGCTAACTAAGTTTACAATAGCCTGAAGTTAAGATAGCCATCCTAGTCCCTACCCATTTAGGCAGTGGAGAAAGCCAGAGTTCTCTGGAGGGCTAGATGATGGTTCTCACAGTGCCTAAAATTGAACTTAGTACATTTGGCCACTTTTGAACATTTATCCATGCTACAATGAATCCCCATTTGCTGAACATAACTTTATTGCCAATGTATATGGCAAAAAAGATCCATAGTTTAAGCTGGCAGTTGGTTTCTTGAATAGAATAGGCATTTACAGACTATTCTTGCATGGATGACAGTATTGCTGGAATGTGCTTAGATTTGCCTAGTGGTCTTTGTCTCACAGTCTGCAGTCCCCTTCACAGTCCCACCACCCAGGATTTCTGATGCTGGTGTCTTTGGGCTGCCGAGTGCAGCAAAGTGGGGATTCACATTTCTCTGGCAGAAAACTGCAATCATTGCATTTGCACCAGTGCTCTGCCTGGTACTCCTCCCTGGAAGCTTCTCTTTCAAACTGAGCGATTAATATAGGTTCATAAGCTGCACTTCTGCCGAGGCTTCTTGGTTCTGTGTTAGAGAGGAGTGGTGTCACTGTGAGGTGCCAGTGTTTAACATGTGACACAAATCAGACTAGATTTTTGTATCAAGAATCTTTTTTGTCTTTTGGTTATTTATTATTTTTTTTAATTAAATAACCCCCTTATCACAGAATCACAGAGTCACTGGGGTTGGAAAAGGGAAATTATTACATACAGTTTTGGTCTGTGTATGAGAGGAAAGTTTCTGAGTTGTAAATACTTAGCTTGAGGAATTCATCTCTTGGCTCTCAGGCCTTTCCTATTTCTGCACTGATTGCTCACCTTCTGTCTGTCTTTCATCCTCCTAAGTTTTTGTAATACATGAGGCAGTGTAGGAGAAAAAAAAAAATAAAAGGAGGAAAAGCTGGAAAAGAATAAGTGGGGAGGAAAACAAAGCCAAGATTTTTAAACACAATCTTTGTCACGCTTCTGCTCTACATTTTTAAGATGAACTCTCCTGACCTTCAGAAACCCACCACCCTCTTTGGTTAGCTTTGGGGAGGGGTATCAAGGTGTCTGTGCATGAGAAGGATCACTCACTGCCACTCTCCACCTCTGAGGAGACTGTTAGCACTCATCTCTGCATTATATCCCAACAGTGATGGTCCCAATAGCAGCGCTCCTCCCCTCTCACTAAATCCCTCCTAAATCTATTTCTTCACCTTCACCATACAAATGAACAGAAAGAGGAATGAGACAGCCACCATTCTCCACCCTGCCCAGAGCAAACCAAGATGGCTCTGCTTGCCTGGGAACACAGTTTCAGAAATGCTTGCACGGGAGCTGAAGCTGGGGGTGTCGTCTTTATTTGCCTGCTGCTTCCGAGGGGTAGGAAACAACAAAACGCCGGGAGAAGGAGCGGGGCCGGGTGAATGGGTTTCCCAGAGGCTGGCTGGCCCCAGGGTGCAGTAGGTGTATAAAATGCCATTCAAGCGATTCAGGCTGAGAGGGTGCGGCGGACGGGCAAGGCTGCTCCCTTTGAAGATGCTTCTGTGGGGCTGGAAATACAGGAGAAAAGCACAGCTTCTTTCAGCTGTCCCCTTTTGTGTGCTTTCCCATACGAAAGTATGTTGCCACCGCTGCTCTGCACTTTGTTATTATGACAGGAAAAAATGAATTTCTAATGAGGTATCTGTGCCAGCTGCAAGCACCTTGTGGATCTCCCTCCGTGGCCCAGGAGCTTTGTCAGCCGCTCTTCGCTAAATGCTAACCAGCCTGGGGGAGGATGGGGCTATCAAAGCAGGGCCTCTGTGAAAAACCCTTTTCTGTACAAATCCAAACAAACGGAAACACCCCAGTTCCCCTAATAAGCTATGCTGCAACATGTCCTCATTTCACAGTGACCAGCTCCAGGCATAGAAAGGGCTTGAGGAGGCTTTGACAATGTGCAAGGAGCCCTGATTTTTAAAGGCAAGGAATGGTACATTTAAAATTGATTAATACCCTCTGATTCCCGGAAGGCTTTTCATAGCAGCTCAGGAAACATTTTGCTCAGCCCCTAAAATGCAGCTTCATCTCCCAAGACCTGCGTTAGCTCTCAGGAAAGCCTCAATAACACAACCACTTTGGAAAAGCTGTGGAGAGGATACCACATCCACCATCTGCTACAAGCTGCTGGGCAGGCTGAGGGAGCTCAGGTTGTTCCCAAAAGGTATTTCAGAGGCAGCTTCAGAGGCTGAAGTTTTAGGAGCTGTTCAGATATTGTCATGGGCTTAGCCAAGCAGCACAGAAATGCATTTGCTCTTTCATGGCTTAGCTCACACCAATGGCTCCCCTGTTGCTGCCCTTCAGTGTCTTTTGCCAGTTCAGGGCCACTGCAGTTGGCACAACCCATTTGGCAGAGGACCTGTTCCTCCTGTCCCCACTGTTCACACACTTCCCGTTAGTGAGGTAGTGAGTAATTTACTCCAAGGTTGAGAAACTGAGGGGTTTTGAAAGAGACCTCAGCATGAGTTTGAGACAGATCTTCAAAAGAAACCTGTTTCCCCTATCATCATTAGCTAAGGAAACACAAAAGTGGGTGATGAGATTCTGCTGTAAGACAGCTTTGTTGAAACAACTGCTTTTTTTTTTCCCCCAGTCAAAGGCACTGGTTTTTTGCATGGATTTATCAGCAACAGCCTCAAGCATTTGCACGGTGAGTATCCCCACTGTACCTGACCTCCGGAGGGCTTCTTTATGCTGATAAACTAAGCTCAAAGTGCAATTTGTCTAAGTCATTGAATGGTCTTCAGTATCTCCACTGTCTTAAACAAGCCTTAAGAATCTTACCAGCTTTGATATTGACTCCTCATATCCTCTTCTTCTGCTCATGCTGATGGACAGAAATAAATGGCTGAGTGAGTGACTGACTGGGGGCAATGTCTCTGCAGGTGGTGGTGACATTGATGGAGAATGATGGATGAGGGTGACAAGGCTCCACCCCACCCACTTGCCCATGTGCATGACAGAAGGTCCTGCAAGCCAGCCCCCTGCTCTCTGAACAATACCTCCAAGTAGGTATTTGGAAGTGTAAAAACAATGGGTTTGGCTCCAGCAGTGATTGTGCTACAAGTTTGGGGCCATTTAATGAGTTGCTAATGTGAAAATAATTTTCTTTTCTGACTTCAGAATGGAAAGAGTAAAGACAGATGGCCCCAAATGCAGGGAAATGCAGCCATAGAGTTGGTAATGGCTCTGCCAACGCTTGAAAGACAGTTTATCGGGAAAAGGGGATGTTCCTGCCACTGTGAAAGTTAACAGAAACCCTCCGACTTTTTCCCTTCTCAAATCTGTGGTTTGGGCGTTCATGCAACTCTCACCAGACATCATCAGGCTGGTGATTGCTATTGCAAAGACAAGCTGCTGCATCAAGTTGAAATGCATCCTGTAGAGGGGAGAGGAAAACGCTCCTGGCATATGTCAGAGAGCAGCAATTGATTGCTAATCCAGATACAGGAGGAAGTACTCAGTGATTGATCATTTGATCTCAAGTGTCAAAAGGAAAAACTACAACTCTTGGGGGACCACAGGAATAGCATTAATGACTGCAAGGAATGTCTGTGTCTTGCATGAGGGTTTTGCTTTAGATGCAGATTGAAGTTAAGAAGGGACATTTCGCATTTAAATGGGAGCTGTCAGTTCTGTCTCCACCAATTCAACTTTCCTAAGCTCCCTCTCACACAAAAAATGATAAGAAATCTCCCAAGAAAAAAAAAAAAAAATCTTATGTTTTTATAAATAAGTATCACTGACTTATTTTATAAATAAGTATCGCAGGGAGCAAAAGTAAAGTTAATGTAGTGCCTTTGACTGGGGAAAGACAGCAAAAAACAAAGGGATTATTGGGGAACAGTGAGCTGTGTTTCCAGATTCGTTTGGTTCTAATGACTGTGATAACAGATCTGGTGACGTCCCATTTCCATGATATGTCAGGTCCTTACCAGCTATGAGTAAGCAGAGATGCAAGACCAATGGTCAGTTTTTACCATCAGTATCCCTTTCACGAGGGTAGTGTAGCTCCTTTGGGGCTGCATTCCCTCTAAAACCCAGGGGCTGAATTTCAAAAGTAACAAATGGATTGCAGTGCCCAACCTGACCTGGCCTCCTTAGTAAACAAAATGTGAGCTCTCTTTGATTTCAGAGAGAAAGTGCTCAGTGTTTTCTGAAAGGTGTAAAGGTAAAAAGGGAAGCATCTAGAACAACTGAAGGTCTGGCAAAGCCTTCCAATGCTAGGGACCATTGAAAAAACAAAGAAACTGAAAACCCACTTGGAAGTCCAGGAGAGTTAACAGCACCATTTACCCCTGAAAGCTGCTCCAAACTTTACCTCTCACTTTTGCTTACAGAAGGTCCTAAGGGAGAGGTGACAGGTCCTTTCTGTGGGGATGGGGCAGAGGTACCTCCACTCCCTCCAGCCACACACAAGCCCACTCCAAACCTAGAAGCACTATAGTCATAACTTAGCCCAAAAATATATTGAAATATATTGGACTAAGTAGTATATATTTATATTAAAAATGTGTAAGATTTCCCTATAATTCTGCAATTACTATATAAATTATGGGTATAACAGTTATGATCATAGCTGCTCCTCATCTGAGCACTTTTCTTCTCGGACAAGAAGTACCTTGGTAAGCAGAGACAGGACTGCCTGCACCTCTGCTTTTGGACACAGTGATCAGGACCTGTAATATGCTTTGGCTTAAATTTGACTGTTAATTGCTCAATATCCAAAGAGGCCATCCATGCTGTAACGCCTCTGCAGAGATGGGTCTTTTCCCGTGCCTAAGTCCTGCACTGGGAGATGGATAAATCACATAGGAGAAACAGCTCCTGTCTGTCTGACTGCAACCACACTCAGTCAGTATCATCCCACCTCAGGGGCGGTGGAAAAGGAAGGGAGAATGAGCAGAGCTGTTTGGGGAGTGCTGGACACAAGGGAGGAGAAGCTCCATGCCCTGCACCCAGCACTGGCATGCTGCAGAGTGGCTCCCTTAGAGCAAACCACAGCAAAAGGAGCTCACATATATTCATCCTATTTTAAGTGACTGTCTTCTGTGCCAGTTCCACGTCAGGCAACATCCTAGACCCTCTTTACCCACTCAACAGGTTCACTACCTGGGTGGGTTTGATTTCTTGCACAAAACCTCTTCCACACCCCTGCCATCCCTCTGAGCAATGGCACAGCACACATGCTTCAGCTGACAACAGCACTGGTGGCAGTGCTCTTAACCAGAGGTTTAGCTGTAAATCTCTGTCTTGTCAAGCAAGCTTAGTACAGATAATTAGAGGGGCATAAGCTAATCCTGTAATGGTGGCCAGACCTGGTTTGGGAGCACAACATGTAAGAGTAAGGGTCTACTTTGCTCTCTCTCTGGATCTGCAGCTCCTGGGCTCTAGGGAGCAGTTTAGTGCTTTCTCTGCAGAGTTCCTGGGGCAGACTTTCCCACCCCATTCCCTCCTATCCACCACACCAGTAAAATCTTTGCAGCTGTAGAAGACTGTGGGGGCATATTCAGCACTTTGCAAAGAAGTATCCCTGTTAAAGACCTCTGTGGAGGTAAGTACTGATGGTTTGATGTATTGCATGGCTAGTTCTCACTCACTCATTCATGAGAATCTCTCTTAATAAAACAAACTGCCATGACCTTAAGGTGTACAAGCCATGGAAATACGCTTCCTGAATGTAAATATTCCTTAAGCTGGGAAAAGGGGCTGTAACGTCACCAATTAGATATGTGAAATAGTCACTGACCAGCAGCCCCCTGTCCTACTAATAGATGAGAGAGCCATGCTCCTGCTCCGGGGGAGCTCGCTTGGCGGAGCTGATCTCCAGAGAGCCAGCCTCTACAAAGCGTTAACATCTGGTGCCCATTATTTCACCAGCTCTGTTGTGATTAGTCCATATGATAAGTCTGGCCAATTGCTACTGGTAAAGGATTGCTTCACTCCCTCCACCAGCCTCCTTGAGCTGTCACTTCTGGTTTGTGGCCCCTGTTAATTTGCCACTGCAATTTCCAATATTTGCTCAAATCCCATAAGGAAATATCTCTGCCTTTCAGACAGAAGGGTAGCAGTGATAATAAAAAGGGTAGGTTTATCAATTAACTCAAACCGCTCTATTCAAGCAGGCTCAAACTGCCTCCTATTTCAATTATGTGAGCCTCATGAAATGCTCTGGAAAAACTTTTGCTCAGGCAAGCGTTTCGTGAGGGAGCTGGTGGGATTTGCTCAGGCTTTAACAAGTTGGAGAAGAGGTTAAAAAATGAAATCCTTCTGACTCCCAAAGGCTTTTTGCAGCCACTGTTATAGCTGGCTTGTGTCTACTTGACAGAAAGGCTGCTCTTCAGAAGTGTAGGAGAGGGATCTGGGGCCTTCAGACAGGAGCTTTCCCATAATTTTTCTGTTTCTTTCTCTTTTGTTCCTTTGCCTGGTCATTTCTTCATTTTTCAGTCATCTTTTCCTTCTTTCTTTTGCTCTCCAGATTCTAACTGCCACATTCAAGCAATTGTATTACTGTAGGAAATTTCCATTACCTCTGTTTCACATCAGTGGAGGTAGGCTAAGATGAGTATGTCACCAGGGAGAAGAATAGGAATTTCTGGTTTACACAGTCTTCTGCCCAAATATGTAAAACTCTACAGTAAATAAATTGAATGGCTTTATATATTATGGAGTTTGCTTGAAAAAAAAGTGTGCTGGTTTTGGCTGGGGTAGAGTTGATTTTCTTCATAGTAGCTAGTCTGGGATTATGTTTTGGGTTTGTGCTGAAAACAGTGTTGACTGATAACTCAGGGATGTTTTCGTTATTGTTAAGCAGCGCTTACATAGAGTCAAGGCCTTTTCTGCTCCTCACGCCATCCCACTAGTGAATGAGCTGGGGGTGCACAAGAAGCTGGGAGGGGACACAGCAAAGACAGCTGACCCCAACTGACCAAATGGGTATTCCATATGATGTTCATGCTTAGCATATAAACTGGGGGAAGAAGAAGGAAGGGAGGATGTTCAGAGTGAAGGAGTTAGTCTTCCCAAGTAAGCATTACACATGATGAAGCCCTGCTGTCCTGGGGATAGCTAAACACCCACCTGCCCATGGGAAGTGGTGAATGAATTCCTTGTTTTGCTTTGCTTATGTGCACAGCTTTTACTTTACTTGTAAAACTGTCTTTATCTAAAACAATGAGTTTTCTTATTTTTACCATCCTGATTCTCACTCCCATCCCACTGTAGGTGGAGTGAGTAAGCAGCTGCATGGGGCTCAGTTGCCAGCTGGGGTTAAACCACAACAATGTGAAAGAAAAAACCTAGCACAAACAGTCCAAAATAATCCATGACTATACAAGGATCAAATCTTAAGTTTTGTAACTGACATTTAATATTGGTTTGATTAAAAAAAATCCCATTCTTTCACGCTTTTTAATTAGTTTCTCTATAATTTCTGTATTATGGAATTTCCTTGAAAGGACAGAGCTCCACAAGGAAAACTCCAGAAGTGAATTCAGATGAAGCATTAACTTCAGGCAGTGCCTCGTCTTTGCAGCTTTATTACACATATAATATACTTCAGTCCTGAAATGTTCAGGGCATATGTTTACCATCTTTATGTTCCATCATAAAGTCGTGCCTTTCAACAGTGTATGATGTTCAAGCATATGTCAGATGTCAAACATGACAACACTCCACACTATTGTGGAGATGACAGCACTCAGTTTTTCTGCTGAAGTCCTTGCAGTGCTGAGGTGATAAGCGCTACTCAGCTGGAAAGGAAGGAAGCTAACATGATTCCCAAATGAGTCACAAAAGCACAAACCACAAATTCCCTGAGCTTTGCATGTTCTTCCTGAGAGCTTCCAACACATGATTTTGGCTGCGCTATCCAGTTTTCATTAAATAAGAATGTGACCTATGCCAAATCCTGTGTTTCACCACCAAGGACCATGGTGAAGATGGCATCTCTTTTAAATAGTGCTCTAAGGTAGGAAGGATAATCCCTTTTAAGTTTAGAAACTGAGGCACAGAAAAGTTAAGTGAAGTGGCCAGCGTGAAGTAGAAAGTCACTGTTTGCATTGCAGCCTCAGAGTTCTCACTCTCCAAGCATTAGAGTGTGCTGATGTTATGATCAGAAAGTATTGCTTGTCTGATGAACATAGCATATATGTGCACGCAGGTGTAAACACACAGCTGTGAACACCCATGGATATACTAATATACACTTGACAAAATCTTGTGTTATTTAGTGGCCAGTGAAACTAAAAGAGAGGTTTAACCATAGAAGGTGCCCTGTCCGACAATGACTCCCAGCAAAATTTATATTATCCTTATCTAGTTGTGCAGGGATAGCAAGACTCTTCTTGCTCCTGTTGACACTCAGTATGGAGCAGAGCGGTCTTTGGAGCAGAACCAACCCAAAGAGATTTGCTCAAAAGCCCTTGTTAAACGTCTCACAAGTCTCTCCTGTTTATCACCTAGAAATCATGACCTATAAAAAGATGCAGATGCAAAATTAGAGAAGAAGCCTGAATACAGTTGCAGAAATATAAGACATATTTAGCTGTGCTCTCTTTACCAGCAAAGGAACTTTGCTTTCCTATGTCAGTGCAACAGCAACAGCTCATGAAAGATCTGGTGAAGGCCACTGAGAAGTAGCCAAGGTTGGCCAGTTATCTCACTTTCCTGAAGGACTCAGTCTCCAGCTCATGTTTAAGTCGCTTATCAGACTTTGCAAAATATCCAAACATCTTCATTTTCCTCTAGAAAAGGGCTAGGCATGTGGTCCTCAGGGAACTAAGGGATATGGTTATTATAGAGAAGAATGGGAGATGGGTGCAAAGGAAGGGGTCATTAGAAAATGTGGAAAAGCTTGACATCTGTGTTACTCAGGGGGCAAGAAACTGGAGACCTGTATTTGTTGAGAGGGTCATTCCACAATGCAGCAGAGACCCTCTTGCAGCAGAAGATGGACTTTGGCCCTGGGTTTGGCTGACCACTCTGGAGCTGGTCCATATTGCAGGGACTAGCTGACTACTTTTCAATGTCATTTCTTCCTATGTAAAACACTGACAGTAATTCACATTAACGTACCTCCCAAGAAGCTGCAAAAATGACTGGTTTTACAAAGAATCTAACCAGAAAATCTCAATAAGTTAAGGTGGTGTAGTCTGAATTTTAATATGCTTTCTTGGCTACAAGAGAGGTCTTGTGGTATTGTAACCATCTTTCCTGTTTCTTCAGCAATGTTCCTTGCCAGGCTGCAGAAAAGCAGCTAGGTCCCTTTAAGAAGTCAGAGCAGAGGCCTACAAAAGGTCCATTTTACCATTTTACTAGAGTTTGGGCAGCTCTCACCTACTTGGAGCTCAGCTGCACCAGGCTAATTTCCATAAGCATCATGTGGTGTTACAGAAACCACATTTTGCCAAGCTGTCAACTGTACAGCCTTCTCTTTGCTAAACAGACTCCCATTAAAACTGTCTGCACAATTTGTCAGTTAAATGAGGTACAAGAGGGACGCTCTATTTGCCCCTAATTAGCTGTGCAGACTACCTTTGTCTGTTTGATTAAGTATTCACATTATCAATTTTGTTTAATCTGATTCATTTCACACACCTCCCCGGGGACTCAGCCCATACGGTTAACTAATCTCCGATATCATCTCTCATATCAAACCGCGGTAGTCTCCCATGGCACGCTCTACCCACACACACGCTGCTCACCAAAATCTTTGCTGGGCAAGATGCTTCCTGACCAGCAATTCCTGACAATGCTTCCTCCCTGGAGCTAGGGGCTACAACATATAAGGTAAATCAGGAAAATCCAGGCTCATGCTTTGCTGTGTTTCCCAAGCACCTCCACAATGATTCCTTTTAATCTTAGAAGCTTTTCAGCTGCAACCAGCTGACTCCTGCAAGATAGGATGTGTATCCTTCATTGGCATGATACTTCCTGCTTCCAACCGACTTCCTGTACTTCCTGCTTCCAACCAACTTCCTGCAGTGTGACCTGCTCCACCCTTCAGCAGGTCTCTGGTAGTTACAGGAGGCAACACCAGTGTTCCAATCATGCAGTGAAATAATGTGTCATAGCGAGGGATGGACTTTATCTAGGAGGACCTGCCCAGTTCAGCATCATTTAAGAGAGAAAAGGGCCTACAGATATTCAGATGATCCCTTTGCAAGTCCACAAGGTCCCACCTAATTGCATCTTTCAAAGAACACACTCCATTTTAAAAGGCAGAAAAATTCACATGAAAATACATGGACCAGAAAGATCCCTCTCAAAGCCACTTTCATGGTTTTGTTTGAGGCACCAATGGCAAATCCCTGGGACGGACAGTGCTGGGGGGGGACCAGGCAGTGGCTAAGGATGAAGAAGTACTGTCTCATCTTCGACGAATGGGTTATTTCACCACAAAATTTGATGTCCATCTGCATGGAAAATGAGTGCATTCCCATGCACACGCCTGCCTACACATGTAGTCTGAGTGATGTAGAAAATATTTCCAGCAAAAATTTTAAACCTCCTAAATTTGAGTTATAGCTGGCTTGTGTTAGAACTTCTATTAGAAGACGTTAGTCAAAGTCTGGTCTTGCTTCTGAGGAAAATAAAGATTTCATAATTTTGCAGTGACAAGTTTTACCTGAACAAAAATTAATTTTTGCACTTGGTTGCACAAACCCTGTCCCACCCTCCACACACTTTCAGCATTTTCAGGATGCAAGGGTTTGACTTTAAATATTTTCCAGCAGAATTGTAATTTCCCATTTCTCTATTCTAAATGACGAGTCGGATGCAAATTGTATTTATTACAGCAGGTTACTATCCCAAAATTCTTTTTCCTGTGCTACTAATATTGTGTACATGGTAAGGGCAAAAAAGCAAGATGGTTGACTGGACACTCACTTGAAAGTGACGCTATTCTTTGGGTCTGGTTTTCTCATGGTAGTATATGGAAATGCCCTTTGCAACCTCTGATCTGGCTTCTGCCCTGAGGTAAACACTGTCAAACAAAATACAGGTAGAGAAACATTGCTGTCATTGTTACGCCACCCAGAACTCCCAATTTTTTGGCAAAAAAATTGTATTCACATTTGGAAAATAATTTTATATGGTAGATTGCAATATGAAAATCTATAAAATAGGAAAAGCAATGTACACTACATTTAACTGGGTGTGGTTTAGTAGTATAATCCAAGAAGTTTATTTTACGAATCCCCAACTGCCTCTGTGAGAGTGGTTTATAGCTGAAAAACTCCCCAAAATGCTTTACGAAAAGCATTTCCCTTTACTCATTGTAACCACCATACAAATTGTTATTTTCAAGAGAACAAACTGTTTTACTGTTAATGCAAAAACTTAATACCAAGATTAAAGCTTGTGGATTACTTGCCTGCTCTTCCCAGCATTAAATTTCAACAAAGAGATACAACTCAGGGCACTTAAAACCTGCATAGAACATCTGGCTTTTGGTGCGAATAAAATCACACAAAACGTTGTTTTTTTTTTTTTTTAATTTAGAAAGAAAAAAGGCTCACAAAATCTTTTGGTTTTAATATTCCTACAGACCTTTAAAGAAAGAAAACAATTTCCGAGCAATAACTGAAGAAAAAATGGCATGCAAAATAAAGCAAACCCCCAAATTAAGAAAACATCCATATTTGAAAGATTACTCTGGTAGATGCTTGAAGTTAAATGCAGGTGTCCTGAACTGTAATGATATTGAGCAAGGATAGCTGAGCATATAAACAGGCCCAGGGGCAGAAAGCTGAAGAAATGATATGGTGAAGGAGTCATAGTTAATCTTTCCATTAATATTTAAACTAATTAGTCCCCAGAATCTACACCAATAAATTTAGGAAGCAATTATTTCTGATGTATGTTAGGATTTCCCCATATTCATCAACTCTGTTCTGTGATGACATTAAGTATCAACATTCACGCTCATTGGCATTGCCATAAATTTTATGCCAATCTAATGAGTCATTGTGCACAGACAGAGTGTCAATTAAATGTGGCAAGCGAGTATGAGAGAATGTAGTTTCACTCCCAATTGTACCAGTCAGCTCCAGAATTACAACCAGTCAGGGAAGAGTGGTGGGACAGCGATGTTCAAGGAGTCTGGGCACCAAGTCGAAAAAGGCAAAAGTGTCTTCACAGAAGGAAATGCTCAGAGTCCCAAATTGTCTTGATCCTCGTGCTTTTGTCAAATTAAGATTGTGGGTGTCATGTTGAGATCACATCTGAAGTTTCACATTGCAGGAATGTATTTAGACTTGCACAAATCCTCTACAAGTACTGTCTTCACATTAGGCAATGAAATGTGTGATATGAAGCAGAATGTTTCCATGAAAATACAAAATCAGCCAAGCAGTCCCTGAAACACACTTTAACTAAAAGCGTTAGAACATGTTTTATGATGGTCAAATACTTGGGTAGTAGTAATGCCCATAGTCAGAAAATTACTGCAAAACGAAAGTTCTGGAAAGCATTTGTACCACTTTTATCCTAATCCAAATCATACTGTCTGGGTGCACATTGCAAAGGAGTGTTACTGCTCTTACTCATTGCCCTTAAACTCCACTGCGGAGTGCTGTGCTTGCTGAGGGTGATGTGCCTGCACAAATCTTTTCCATAGACATGTTTGCAGAATGAGGCTGGTGATTTCCTGAAGTTCCTTCAAGTCCCTACTCTACTGCTGCTCTTATCTTGACAGAGAAAAGCAGGGCAAAGTGCAATAAGGCTGTGGATATCTGTTCAATTACATTGTACGGCTGGACATCCACATCAGACTGCAGTGAAGGAAGAAGCATCAAATTAAAACTTCAGAGCATCATTAGGCAGCATCCTATAACTGAACTGATGAAACCAGAAGGTAACCCATCAGACATAATGGGATGTGTCCCCTAGACCTAACACTATCGTCAAAATTGTCAACTTTTGTTTGCTGTATAGAAGTCCAAACCTGGCTGAACATGTGGGAACTGGTTAAAATTTAGCTGCAGCAATAACATTAGCATCCTCATTTTTGTAAATGGTGTTTACATGACTAAAGATGACAAGCAGTTGGCATTACTGGTTCATGTCTTCTTTGCAAAATGCTATTTTTTAGAAGAGCTGGTGTTGCTATGAATCACATCCTTTAGGGTCTTCTAAGATCGTTTTGTCTTGCAGATAACAATATCTGTAATATTTCTATGAAAACATGACACTGTACAGGAAAGGTGAACATCTGCTATCCCAGAAATATCTATAGTCCCTGGCTGGTAAATGATTGACAATGTGTTATCTTGAGACTAATGGATTTTCAGGAAGTAAATTATCACAATTCTATGTTGAAAAGTACCAGGTTTCACTCCGGTGATTTTCAAGATGGATATTCATATACCATTATTGCTTTATAAAGCTCTCCAAGTGTGGCAGGTCAGGGTGCAAGAGACTGCCATTTTAACCAATATAAATTATTTCATCAAATCTGAGACAAAGAGGTTGTGGGGTATTTTGACCACGTAATGAATTTCAGAGGGTTTGGTGTCAAAATCTAAGGGCGGCAAGGGCATCGGACATGGTTTGCTGTGAAGCTTAAGAATTTCTCTGTTGCTTTTGCTATTTCCAAGTAATGGAGATAACTCTGGGAGAATGTGCCTGTGGTTACTTAGCGCAGCCAGAACCTTTCACTGGCACGTCACAGTTTCCGAAGCTTTGCCAAAAGTCTGAAGGAACCAGTGCTGATAATCAAGTGTTTGACAGGCCTTGGCAAGTTCCTCTAATTAACTTGAGGGCTCTTGCCGAGCTTCTGTGACTTGTAATGAGTCCAGTCAACATTTAAAGCCATGTTGTGAAGCAGATCTCCTCAGTCCCCAAAGGGGTTGCTGTTAATCTCCTCAGCCCTACTGAGATCTTCAGCCAGAGAGACTCCAGTGGAGGGCAAATGCTGTAAGGAACTTCTAATCCCCAGTGGGACTCTTGTGGGGAGCTGAGGCAGATCAGGTTTTATGAAGGCCCCAAGGGTACTTTGGGGAAAAGAAAAAATTAAAGACAAACTTTAAGTCCAGTTCTAGCAAGCAGGAGACCAAGATATGCTAATTAACACAGCTGCTATCAAGGATGTAATCTAATTTACATACTTGGTAGTGGATAAATGCTTCCATATGGCAGAGTACCAGTATTTTTTCCTTGACAACTTTATCAAAAAGCTGATGAAATTCCCATGCAAAAAATCCCAACTTTTTCCAGCTTGATAACAAACCCAGCAGAAAGATAACAAACCCAGCAAAGTAAGTGAGAGAAATGCAGGGAAAAAAAGATCATGTTCAAGAAAGTAGACACCAGCAAGCTAGGAAACTAAATTTCAAGTATTCAGCTTATGGAGTGGTAGAAAAGCTCAGAAACATGCTACAATGCTCTCCATCTAACGTTAGGTGTTTCCTCATCTTCTTATCCCAGCCACATCCACAAGACAGCCTTACACTTGTTCATCCTATACATCCACCACTGCCAACTTGAGGCAGATGCTCAAATGCTCAGGTGCCTGAAATAAGCCAGATGCTCAGATACAGTACTACTGGACTTCCTGATGCGTGTAAGCCCACAGATCCATCCCTGCCTTTGGAGTTCTGGGCTAGCACATGATTCACTGTGTGTGGCAGCAGAGCTCCCCGTAGCGCATGTAAGAGCATCGGTCTGCCTCAAAAGCCACATCGTCTTCCTGGTGCAAGGCAGCTCTCTATATCAAATTGGTGACATCCAAAATTCTGTGTATACCTCCTGTTCAGCTAGAGGAGCCAGACCTATTGACCATGGCAGCTGCTGTTGAAGATGGCCTCAGTGATGGGCCACACAATGGACCACACCACTCTGAAGTGGCTCAGGTTTTTTTCTGACTAAACAAGGCCTCTGTGTTGGAAATGCTTCTCCGATCAACCATAGGTTGGCCACTGGATTGGCCACTCAACATCAATGTTCTTAGCCAAATTAACAAGGTAATATAAGAGTGAAGATACTGATTTTTAGGGGAGTGCTTTCTTCTAAGCATGGGTTCTTTGCACACTGGAGAAGAAAATGGTAGTTTGGGAAGATGTAAACTCGCCTGGCTGCATGCATTCTTCAGCTATTCAGACACTTGTTTTATTTATCCTCCCTTTTTATACTTCCAGAGGAGAAAACAGAAAATGTTATGAAAACAACCACAAAGAAAGTTTTGTCCCTAAGGACTTTTCCAAGAAGGGATGCCCCCTATTAGGAAGATGCATCACCCTAGAGGATTTTCAACAGCCTTTTCTTTTTGGATCTTTGCCTGAAACAGGACTGTTGAGAAAAGAGTACTTATTGTGTCAGTTTGATCCTAAAAGAGGAAGCTGCAGATATTGAGCACGTCTATCATTAAATTGACAGCCTATGCTGAAGTGGTCAAGGACATGAACATCACATTCATATGACTAATGCACACAAAAACTCAATAACTTATCAGGACAAACCAAACACAGGACTAAAAGGCCTAGCAGGTAGTAGAGTAAGCTGAGCTGGGTTTAGGCATACCAATGTAAGCTAACTGTGCTTAGCCAGATTCTAGAAAGTTTCCTAACTGAAATGTTGTGAGAATATTTATACATGTGTTTAACTTCAGATGTTTGTGTTGTCCTACTCAGACTGCATGCTTGAATGCGTTGCTGGATGCAAGGCAGGGCACAAGGCACCTACTGCAGATCAAGCTCAGTGGTCACCATTCCCCTTTTGTACTCATTCTGATCTGCCATGAAACAGAATTCTCACTGGGCACCTGAGTTACAGTTCAGGCTCAATACAGCTACAATACGGTTACAACACAGTTGCATTCTCAGGCTTTTCCCCTGGCCAATGCCTGACTTTTAGTGCATAGGATTGACACATACATCAGCTCTCTAATATATGTGAAAGCTGGAGAGCTGGGTATGCACTCTGCCTCGAGATCCCTTTGATGGCAGTGCCACCTGATCATGGGTAACACGCATTGCCTCTGCCAGGTGGATGATGTACCTCAAGGGGACCCCGGACTTCCCTAAGCCAGGTGGAAACTGAGGCCAGCTGAGCTTATCAGCCAAGATCTTACTTGGGGTTTTCAACAGAAATTGCTCTAGAGGCAAAAGACCCTGAGATAGCTGCTATGGAGAGCTTTTGGCTCTGCTCCATGGACCCACCTTTAAGATTTCTGCCAAAATAAATCATTTGGGGTTGTAGCTGTGTGTCCCTGAAATGTGGGTGTGCACCAGCAAGGTAATGGCTGTCATTACAAGCTGCTGCAAAGCTTCCAAAACTGTTTCCTGTTTCAGGTGATGGGGACAGAAGTAGTTGGTCTCTCAATACTGACTGGGAGGTACAATCACTGTTGTCTCCCATTTCTCCAGTCCTTCCTGTTCTCTGATGCTGGGGCAAGGCTGCAGTCACAGTTGATGCTGGGCTGGCTGGCTGCCCTCTCCCCAGGCAGATGAAGCCAGCAGCAAACCTGTCTGATGGTTGAGACCTTTATCTTGTCAAAGGCTTTTTCCTGCTACAGGACAATGTCACTAAAGGTCATCTTCTCCTCCTTGCTAACGCTGGGCAAGAGAAAACTAAACTGATCTTGGTAAAAGTGGTGGTAGAAATGCCAGGCAAAATCCTGACACCAGGAGAGGGCTGCACACGTATCTCCATCTTTCAAGAGAGGTCAATAGTGACTGCAGTAAATGCAGCTTCAGTGCTAACTGCCTCAAACCAGAGCTGAAGAAACGTCATCTGGGCCAGCACAGCCCTTATTTCTTTCATAACCCCCTTGTCAACAGTTTGAAAGTGAGATGGCTAATTTTGTGCCTGACAAGAAAGGACAGATCATTTTCTCAGATGCGGCTATCAGCAGAGTCAGTGCTGGTACACTCTCCAAGGGAGTCCCCAAACTACAGGTTACTGGCAGGCAGACAAACACTCGCTGACAGCCATTTGTGACCAACTATGAAACACCATCTGCTGTAGTTGGAGGGAAGGAACATATCCAGCAAGTGATACCACTGTGAGAAATGATTTTGTGTGTTGACACACAGCAGTCTTTAGATAGCCCCAAAGAATAAATCTACTTTGTTTTTCTGGATTTGTGTAAGGGGGAAAGAAACATTTTCTCTTGTTGTAGGTCTATGGGTGAGACTTCCTGGGCCTACTTGTACCAGAGCCAGAAAAAGAAAGGGTTTGCTACATCTGTATTAACAGGTGTACTAAATACAGCCGTGAGCTGAGCCAACTGTGTCTTTAGCAATGTCATGTTAGGGGGGTGAAGCACTATCTGGTGGTTAAATCACCTACTGGAGTATGAATCTGCCACTGACTTGCTTGTGACAAAGAACAAGTCTTATCTCTTCCTTTTTGAACTGGCTCTCAGGTTTGAGGAATGGCAAAAATGTTTTTCTTCAGAGAGATCTTTCAGTCTTGCAAGGACTACCTAGTGTTAGTTCAGCCTTTTGGATTCCTTGGAGAAAGGGCATAAATATTTCTTATTAAAGTTCTGGTGGCTGGTTCAGAGGCTATTAAGCAGAGAACCACAAAGCCTTTACCTTCAGTATGGAGGGAGGAAAAAAAAGACATTTTCGGTCTTACAAAGGCATTCTTGGAAAAAAAAGGTGAATTAAGGACTCAAGTGCAAAAATGCACCCAAGTATGTCTAAAATGCTGCCCAAACGCAAAAAGGTCCCCTTTCTGACCAGCACTGCAGCACATCCCAAAAGTTTCAGAAGAAATGTTTAGCTGCCCTCACAGGAGGAAGGAATCTTACTTGCTCATTAACGTAAATAAGGCATGCAGCCAAAGGCATATGCCAACTCTTCCCTCCCTGGTCAGAGAACAAGGCTTTCATTTTTAAGAGTCTTAATAGTCCTGCATCTTATGATTAAGTAATGAGGCTGGCATCCAAAGTATCTGAAGTTCAGCTGATCTTGCATTATCCTTCTAGGCCCTGGCAGACTATAAACCAAAATGTTTTTGAGCAAAATATACAGACGAAAAATGAATGATACACCTTAAAATTGCAGTTCAATCTTAAGGCAGAGGAATATCGAACTGTTGTGGCAGATTATCAACTCATTTCTCTGAATTCTAGTGATTTTTTGAAACACTGGTACATGTGTAGATGCATCTGTAATGTTATATGTGATTTTTGTATGCACACATACACACATAGATATATGTGTGCTTTTCGCATCACTTCTTTCTCACCTGGCCTGCAGTTCTCTGAAACTGCAGTGATGTTTGTCTTTAGAGTCTTCCAAGGATTAAATACTGTTTTACTATAGAAAGCCTTTCTGGAGGGCGTCTGGATTCAATCTCTTCGCACACGCGCACACACACACACACACACACATATATATATATGTGTGACATAATGTTGACTATGGGTGGGATTGCTCCAGACCGTACAAAGCCAGAAACATGTGACTGCGCACAGTGTCACCTGCATAGGGGCAGAAGGGTTTGGCCTTCCCTCTGGCTGGGGCTGGACGTTTGAAGTAGCCTGTGGAAGCCCAAATCCTGCATGCTCCTATGCCAGATAAGAAGAAGGACCAGAAAAGGGGCTGTAGCAGTGCTGTGGAGGAGGGGCAAACCCACCTCCAGTGTGCAGTAAGTGACATGGCCAAAGTATGGCCAGGCAGCAACAGCAGACAGAGAAAGAGAGGGGTAGATGGGGTCTCTCAGGAAGCCTTATTTATGATTTAAATACGCTGTCACTTATGCCCATGTGATATGAAAACCAAATCTAAACATTTGTCTGTAGAATCAGGTGATGGCTGGCCCTCTACTGTCTCAAGGGGGGCAGGAAAATGGTCCATGCACCTGCCACCTAATTCAGTTTAAAACCTGACACATTTACCAAGAGTGGGCTGGCATAATGAACTTCATTCATGCTGTCAGTGGAGTCAATAACTTATCCCCAACTGCTTTTGTCTCCCTGGCGGCAGTGCCTCTGATCAGGCTGAGGTACTTATTCAAGTAAAATTTATTTTCAATTGCAGGCCATAATACTACTGGCACAAGCCTTGCTTTGACAGAAGCTTTTGCTCAAGGCTAAACTATTGTTAAAGTTTGTGCCCATTGTCTGGGGTCTTTGATCTGTCAAAGCTGCTTAACAAGCTGGTTAAAAACTGTTTCAGATAACAGGTGTGTCCTTTGAGGACGCAGGGCCATTTTTCAACTTCTTTAAAAGACTCGTCCAGTAGCTGACTAAAATTTACATGCTGGTTGGTGGTGATATATGTAAAGCACTTTTAAAGCAAGAAATTCGATTTAAGGGTTTATTTCCCTAGACTTCCTTGTGGTTTGTTGTTGGTTTTGTGGGCTTGTTTTTTTGTTGGGTTTTTTTTCCAGGGAAGTAAAAAGATTTATGAGGTGTTTCTCTGGGGCCTTGAAGTATTTAGTGGGAAGGTGATTGAGCTGCTAAACCTACCGGCAGCATTGCAAGGGAGCCCAGTTACAGTAAAGCAGAAGCTGGGGCAGCAGGCACCAGTGCGTATGGCCAGGAGAAAGCTTGTGATGGAGAGGAGCAAAAGTGGGAGCGCATAGGTCAGGCTTTGCTGGGATATGCCACAGTCCGTGTTCTCCCCACCCTGAGCATACCCCAGTGTTACTACGCAACCTCAGCCTACCCCTGCCCCTCCAGCTGGCTCCTGGGTCCAGTACTGTCTCCAAGAGCCTGCAGCATGGTTAGCATCTACAGGACTTGTTCCTGCTACCTAGAAAACACAGTTCCTGGAAGAAGATCCCTGTCATCTCTTGGGTCCCCACTGTATAAGCCAGGCCATTCATGCATGGCCAATGGCCTGAACAAAATTTCCTTTCAATGGTCCATATGTCATCTATATTCTTTAGGATGCGCGGAAAATGGTTCCTCCCCTTCACATATGTTTTAAAACACTACTGAGGTCCTGGGGGATTTAACCACTTTTAACCCAACCTAGTATGATCATTTTTTTTTTTTTTTTCCTGAAAATCCCCATCAAAACAAACAAGTGCTGTCCATGGTCATGCTGAAAACACAGGGAGACTAGTAGCCTAGGGAAAGGAGGAAGGGAAATTCACTATATGCGCACTGAGTTGAGAAGGGTTTGGAAGCAAGAGAAGATGAGCATCTTCAGGGGTGTTTTGCCTACTCTCCAGATCTATATCACCTATTTGCAGATCTGCTGGTACTGAGATTTTGGTCCACATCAACAGTTTCTGTGCCTTTCCAAGTTCCAGTTGACCAGATAAACTGGGTATCAAATCACTCATAACTTCAAACCCTGTGTGTATATCTTTAAAGCCCTGCCAAAAGTCAAATTGGTGTCAACAACGCAATTAGAGGCGTCTTGCTCATGTACACCCCCAGACTGCTGACTACTGGCTGTTGCACAGGTACCCCAATGTGCAGAGGGTGCATAGCCCCTGGGAGGCTCACTTGCAGCTGTGGCCAGGCAGCTTTGGTTGTACAGTATATCAAGCATCTCTTTATGGCCAGGTACTGCAGACCCCAGTGCTGCTTCAGGGACTGATCAGGAGTGAGCTGAGCAGAGGAGATGCAGAGAGAATCCTCACAGGCAGCTCCACAGCCAGGGCAGGGCATGAATTAAATGTGGTGTTTAGGAACCCCCTGCTCATCTTCAAACTGCAGAAATAAGCACCTTCAGCCAGTGGGTGCAAGACCATCTTCAGCAGGAAAAAAAGAAGCTGGAAAATCCCTTTAGACAGCAGAAAAGCACTGACACTTGTTTTCATCTTTCCCCTGAGCTGAGCCCAGCAGCTCCCCTTGCTGGAGAAGCACACAAGCCTTGACAGCCGAGCATGATAAACTGAAATAACTTTGCTTTAAAAGTGAGCTTGCTTGTTAGGCATATTTTCCTCAAACAAACCCATCTGTACTAAAAATCTGTCATCAACTTGTTTGTTCAAGGCAGCTGGGGAATAAAACAAGCATTTTGTCAAATGTAGTTTTGTGAACATCCCTGAACCAAATCAGGAATGAAAGTGAAAAACAAAGCTTTTCTGACACCACTCCACTATGCTCACCATTAGGATCATTACAACTGTTCAAAGATTACTTTGGCATGCATCTGTGCCATCAATTAGCTCCAAAGCTATGTTTAGAGCTCAGATGTAGCCAGAAAGATGTGAGATTGAGGACGAATTGCTGCTGCAAGGTTGCAGCTCTGCTACTGGCCTCTAAGCAAAGCTGTCTGTGACTTTATTGGACAAAGCATCTGACCACTACATCACCTACAACATGTTTTCAGCACCCCAGTAACTGAGTCCATGCCATATCCAAGGGTGGGTTAAAGGTCTCAATGAAGATAAAGACCTCTCTATAGATCAAAACCTTTTTTTTCTCTATCCAGAGAAGTTCAAAGTACTGCTGAAGGGATGGTAGAGAAATTTACTGTTCTCACTTCTCAGTATTTTCCTGGTGTAAATTACTAAATGTGGAGGGTTGGTTTTGAAAGCTGATTTTCCCTTACCTACTGCAATTACTGCGGTATCTTTAATGTTGTGTCGAAGCATAAAATGAGGGCCTATATTTCGGTCTCTCCAGTCACAGAAGAGTACCACAGCTGGAAAGAAAATGATTAGTATAATAATGAACACTTTGAAGAAAAATATAGGAATTATATATAAATTAGGCCTAGGACTGTAAACCACTTTAACATTACAAACCCCTTTAATATTGCCATATAATTGTGACCTGCAAAGTAAAATAAGAATATGTTATGAAGTGGTGGATGTCCAGTAAGGCCACCAGACTACCACAGAAGAGTAACTGCAGCTATTGTTTGTCACTAGCTGTTATTTATATTGCACATGATTCAACAGATGGTCAGGCAGATGCAATGGCAAGGTGAGACAACCACAGCAGTGTAAGGCTGGAATAGAAGATGCTGCAGCTGGAGGAAGAGGGCTGTGCATGGGGAGAGATGGATGGAGCCGGTGGCCAGGTGACGGAATGAGCAGGAGATGTTCAAGCGACAGAACCTGACAAACTCAAAGAAAGGGTCAGCTGCTGACTGGGCCCAGCAAGATGTGAGAGATGCTATAATCTTTATGGGGGCAGGCTAGGTAAAGGAGACTGTCCCACTCCCCTCACAATATGAATGTGAATATTAGATTTATAGGAGGACTGTCCTTTTTTTATCACTGGGAACAGAGTTAACAACAAAGGTCTCAGTAAAATCCACATGAGCAGAAGTGAAGAAACAATCAATGCTGATCTGACTCAGGGTGTTCAGCTAGTGCTGGCTTTGCCTACAGGCAGGTTCTAAGGCAGAGAGCCTGGACACAAAGGCACCGCGAAGAACTGCTGTGATTCAAAAGCATAATGGAGTGCTGCCAAACTCATGAAATGAACAGGTAGGAGAAAAAAACAAAAAAAACCCAAACAAACCCAACACTGCAACTTTTTGAGGAAATGCAGTAAAAAGGGTAAATTAAACTTTGTGCTTTGGAACAGCACAATAGCCTTGATCAGCTGAGATGTTCTGAAAGGGTAAATTAAAGTTTGTGCTTTGGAACAGCATAACAGTCTTGATCAGCTGAGATATTCTGAAACAAGTGAAGAATGGGGCAATAAATGTAGTCTGTGTGTTCTCAGAAGGTAAAAATAAGAGGGGACTGATCGTAAGGGAAAGCCCTAAGATTCTGTTGTGGTTTAAGCCCAGCTGTAACTCGGTATCATGCAGCCACTATCTCATTTCCCCCCCTTGCTCCCCCCCCACTCCTGGAGGGATGGGGAGAAGAACTAAAAGAATGTAACTCCCATGGGTGAGATAAGAACAGTCCAGTAACTAAGGTGTAACACAAATCACTGCTGTTACCACCAATAATAATAATGATAAGGGAAGTAACAAGGGAAGAGAATAAAACTGCTCACCACTTCAGCCATCATCCTCCATACCACAGAGGCTTTAACCGTTTAGTTTGCTTAATTGCAGCACCTGTTTCACAGTCATGAACAACCTGGGCAATACTGTCCATTGTTAAATCCACCCTCAATCACTAGCCTACCTGTATGTTGCATCTCTCTCCTGATGGGCTGAAGCACGAGCAACTACGTGGCGTACCTTCACCACCAAGTTCTGCACACGGGCAGCGATATCTTGCCACAGTGCAGCAGCCCAGATGGGT
>JAOEHY010029961.1:5345-16246 GCA_025447955.1 Psilopsiagon aurifrons | reverse complement strand
GGGAAGGGGGGGGGGGGGAAGTTTCTTTCATAAAGGCCACCATGCAAGAAGTGGCCAAGATGAAGTTGCACTATCCATCTGTCCATCTGTTCCATGCCCTGTCAGTCAGGTGCTGGCTGTATTTAATCCCTCTTTAGAGAGGAAGACTACCCTGCATAGTGAAAGACACTGGGTAACACAGTTATAAACATCATCAAGCCTATAAAGGGTGCAGTGAATGATAAATAATTTACTTTTATCAGAACTACTAAATCTTATTACAAGTTCAGCAATTGCATGTCCTTCTAGTCCACAGTCATGCCAGAAAAAGAGGATAACTTCAATAGTCTTTGTGGTTAGATATATTGGAGTGCTGTACGAGTATTGAACCTACCACCCCTTTACCTTTTGTCCTTTGAAAGGTGATGAGGCTGCTATTACAGTGGGGCCTGCAAAACGCAAAATGGAAACCATTTCAATTTGATTTTTGGAGAAGATTTTCTCATAAATCAATGACAAACTGTCCCTGGAGGATGTTTATATCCTCACCTTCTTTTCAACCCCACTACAAGGCTTATTGTATTTTATATTATCAGAGATATATGGAACTGCTCTGATTGTCTCCTGGTTCCTTCCCCACTATTACTGTCTGTGTATATAAAAATATGTGTGGTCACAAAGGAAACCAGAAAAGGGAGGGTAAGGGGGCCTCCATTAGCCCTGCAGTCTGGTTCAACAGTGACAGCTGAAAGGTCCACTGTGAGACAGAAAAAAAGCTCTTCTAACACCTCAGGACTGCCAAAAGACCCAGGGAAAATGGATGTAGTCAAACTTCCACTCTGTGTTTTCATAACCAAGTGTGACAACAGCAACAAAGAACCAACTTCTGTCTCCTCTCTTCTTCAAGAAGCTGAAAAGGATATTCTGTTTTGGTTCTTTTTTTTTTCATGTTAATTCTTATCTTGATTCCAGGAAAGAAACAGCTTGATAAAGCACATGCCTCCCATGAAATAACCAAAACTCCAAACCGCTTCTTACTGTCTGTTCTGTTCCTGGCCTTCTGATCTATGCTAATTGCTAAACTTTGAGTACGCACTTACAATTTTCTGTGGGCAATGTGACTCTCTTCAAATAAAAATAGATGCCAGAAATTATTTTCTAACTAAAATACAGAGAATGACATTTAATGTAAGTGTTTAATCATTATTAATTGCTTTGGTATTCATTGAAATCATGATGGGTTCGTTTGAATGCATAGCATAATTTCTGAGAATATTCTGAACAAATAGATATACCAGATCTGAGTAAAAAAACAAGCCTTCCAGGAATGTTATTTAATTTATAGACATATATGCTGGAGCTGGTTAAAAATTCAGTTATTTGTCATAAAGTACCTTTAAGAAATAACCCCACCTATTTTACCCTATAAAGTTTTGTTGAAAATCTGAAGCCTAAAATATTTTCAAAGCAAATTTATGAAATATAGTTAATTTTAAAAATACATTTTTATTTTTAAAATAAAATTTTCCTAACATTTTCTGTGATAAAGCTGTGTTTGTATTTTGGCTAAAAAGTCAGCCAAAAAAAGAAAGCGTCCAGCTCTAGCCCAGGTAGACAGGCACCAAGTCATCAGATGAATTAACATGACCTGTCAGGGAATACAGCATCCTACAGCCTTGCCAAAAAAGCCACTACAGGGCTCTCTCTTACAAGTCCAGGGAAAACTGTTAGCAACCCTGCCAGCTTAGGGACATAGAGACTCCAGAGTATACAAAGAGCACAGGTGAGGGTTGTGACCCTTTCTCCATTAATATATCTCACTCTAAGAAGTCGTGACTCTCTCTAACCTCTTAACACAGACGTCTGGTTCAAATTTTATCCCCTTTTCTCTTCTCTTCTCTGTAAAAACCCTGCTAAGACTTTCAAGTTTGTTACAAGATCAGAAATATCACAACAGATTTAGCAAATTGAGCAGTTATAGCCACATAGGATAATAGACAGCTGTTTGTTTATAAGCACATGCACACAGATGCTGTACAATTTGATTTCAGAAGAAAACAAATTTAAAGTTTAATATTTCTTCCTCTTCTCTCATAACTAACCATTTCTTCCAGTTTCCTACTCATTACATGTACCATTTTCCATGTTTCAGCCATGAATCTCTTAGTTTAACCGGATTGAACGTTTCAATATTAGACACCAAATTTGCTATTGAGCCAGCCGACAGCATTTCAATTTCACACAGTTTTCATTGCTGAGAATGACACGGTCTGGTAACACCCACCAAACAGAAAAGAAAAACGGAGCCTGTGCAAAGGGTAGGAAAATAGATGTTCTACTGGAAAAACCTAACTTGGTGACTGGTAAGACCAATTAGTTTTCTTTTTAGTTATGTTTCTGAGCAAAACAGGGTTTTATAAACTGCATGACTATAGATGCAGGAATCTAGAGCAAAGGGTGCTAAGAAATCATGAATTAAAACCAAATGTTTCTGGGAGATAATAAATCTATTACATGAAAACTTCAATTCCTATTTCAGAAGGTAATCACACAGCTGAAGACATGCATTGGCAAACTTTTTGATACTTGTCCCTATGTTTTTCCTGCGCTACCCATCCCGTCACCTATCCCACACACCAAATACAATATCACAGTAATGCATTTCCCTGTCATATTAACAATTGTACCTTAGCTCTCATGCTCGACATTTACAGAAAGCTTTAATGGAGAGAGTCATTTGGCCTTTTACATATAAAAGTTGGGTTTTTATCTTAATGCAGAAAAAAGAAATAATCATGATGTTTCTCACATATAAATATTATTTTGAACCAGCCAGATTCAAATAGCAAAGTTTATATTCTTTTTCAAAATAGAGATGTTTCACTCTGCCTGCTTAAAGCAGCTGAAGGAACAAGCATAATGACATTTTCAAGTATGAAGAAATCTGGTGTATTTGTAGAAGCAAGGCAAAAGGCAACAGGAGATGTGAATTCTCTGTCTCAAATTAGAGAAAACATTTGAAAATACGTGCCTTAAACTCTCTACTTTTACATTTGCTGATGGAATTCCTGATAGAATTGGAGTCCTGCTACTACCTTCCAAAAGATCAGTATTGGAGTTAGTAGGAATTTTTCTGGTACAATAGCTTTCTGTCACAAATATGTCAACCGCTCAAGACCAAAAGTTTGTGCAAAAAAAGGATATGCTTCAATGAAGATGATTGTGCTGGGGAGGGAAAAAAACCTGCAAGATATTCAGAGCAAAAATTTGCATCCTAGCCTTTTTCCTGTAGATGAGTGGCCAAAATACCATTTTCAGTCATTTTGAGGTGAGAAAAACCTCACACTAAAACTGAAAGGATAGGCTGTGCACCCATTATTTTGTATGGTGTGACTTTTGCTTTTAAACCAGAGATAGGGAATAAGTCTTCCCTTTCATGCCTCTAGTCACATAACATTAATGTCTGTCTTAAATGAGAACCAGTCTACCTGATTTTCCCATTTCTCCAGTTTGAAAACAGGTGAATATACTTGGTTTCATCCCCATGTGGAACAGGCAGTCAAGAAAATGTTTCCAAGGAAGCTGAAAAGCAATTCCTATTTAGTGTTACTTGATATTACTAATGGCTGTAGGGCAATTTCAAAGTCTTAAAAAGGCATCAAAAAAGAAAAACTTCCTTTCACAGGTAAGTGAAAAAAAGCTTGACAGCACGATAACTACTTTCACGATTAAAAACATTAACAAAACTAGCTAAAAGTGCTTCAAATTCAGATCTATCAAATGTTAAACTTCAAACTAGATGAATCCATATTTAATAGCCAACAGCTTGCTATCAAACTGCATGCCTTCTGCCACACTGATGCAAACACATAGTGAAAACAAGGCATTTTAATATGTTTCATGAATTTTTTTTCAAGTCACCAATGAAATTTAATTTTCTTTTACAACTGGAACTTTCACAGTGATAATATCAGCATTCATTTGGTCTTCACAGCCACTAAAACCTTGAATAATTATTACTGAGGGAACTGCCAAAAATGCTGTTGTAAATGAACAAACATGCCTGAAGCCTTTCAATGTAGTTATTCTGAAACTGAGAAACAAATTTCTAGGTGTTAACGATGGTGGTACAGGTTGGATGATTCAGGAATAGAAACAAAGGGATAATAAATTGTGACTCTGTTGAAAGTCATTGTTTATTACACAGAAAAATGAGCCACAATGTGTACTGTCATATTAAACTCAAAGGAGGTAGAAAATAAATCCCTAAATTCATATCCAGTTTCCTAATTTTAAAATGAGCCCTTTTAATTATTTTTAAAGAAAATATCCCATCCAGCAATACTAAGTGGATTTGTTCATCAAGCTGCAGTCAGAGGCTCTGGGTCTTAAAAGAGAAACAACGGGGCAAGAAAACAGGGAGATATTTAAGGCAACAGAACAAAAAGAAGTAGGGGACTGTATGTGCCTAATTGTAGACATATATATAGAGAGAGATATATAGGTAAATATATTAAAAAAAAAAAAAAACATGGTGAAACTCAGTATTTAGTGTTTTTACCTTTTCGAATTAAGGTCCATATACAACCAGTTACCTATTCTTAACTGTCCTTGGTTCAGCAGTAGCAGTCATTTTTCAACTTCTTAGTAGCCGGTGCAGTGCTGTGGTTTTGACTTTCAGCCTGAGAGCAGTGCTGATAACACCGATGTTTTCAGTTGCTGCTCAAATATTTAGTCTGACCAAGGACTTTCTGAGCCTCATGCTCTGCCAGGGAGGAGGGGAAGCTGGGAGGAAGCAGAGACAGGACACCTGACCCAAACTAACCAAAGAGGTATTCCATACCACAGCACGTCATGCCCACTATATAAACTGAGGGCAGTTATCCGGAAGTGTGAGTTCACTGCTCAGGTTGGGCTGGGTATCCCATGGGGTAACCCATGGGAGTTATATTCTGTCATGGTTTAAGCCAAGCCGTAAATCTGCCACGATGTCATTAGCTCACCTCCCTCCTTTCTCCCTGCCGCTCCCAGAGAGGAGAGATGGGGAAGGAGAATTGAAAGGATGTAACTCCCACAGGTTGAAATAAGAACAGTCCAGTAACTAAGGTATAACACAAACCACTGCCACTACAACTAGCAATAACAATGACAAAGGAAATAACAAGGGAAGAGAATACAACAGCTCACAACCCACCGACCAATACCCAGCCCAGCTGAGCAGTGAACTCACACTTCCGGGTGACTGCCCCCAGTTTATATACTGGGCATGACATGTTGCAGTATGGAATAACTCTCTGGTCAGTTTGGGTCAGGTGTCCTGTCTCTGCTTCCTCCTGGCTTCCCTCCTCCCTGGCAGAACATAAGACTCAGAAAGTCCTTGGTCAGAGTAAACATTACTGAGCAGCAACTGAAAACATCGGTGTTATCAGCGCTGTTCCCAGGCTGAAAGTCAAAACCACAGCACTGTAACAGCTACTAAGAAGGAGAAAAATGACTGCTACTGCTGAACCCAGGACAGATTCGCATTCAGCTTGTGACTGGAACCATTTATCCCCCATGAGTTACATGACCTTTACAAGACAGAAGGCCAAATCCCTGTGCTTGCTCCAGCTGCTTACAAATTTTTGAGTGGAAAAGTAAGAGAGGTAGTACCATTTTTCTTAGTGGAAATGTTGTGATTGGTGAGGAAGGTCTGTCTCTAGACATTGGATGAATTCTGATACTGGGGACTACTTCATGTCTATGTCATCTCTATGAACTGAAAAAGTCCCTATGGAACATGAGAGCTCACTGCCTTGGACATCTTTTGCTCAATTTTGATGTAATACCCTTTGGAAGATGGAAGAAGGATTTCTTCCATGTGGCATAAAAATAGAAATAGATGTTCTATACAATCTTATGCAACTGGGTGAAGCTAAGAAGAGGGATTTATAGAGTAATGGAAACAAATCCACTAATGGGTGACTTGATCAGTTAGTAATTCTGATAAATGTCTCATTTTGCAAAGGGTATGTATTCTGGTAATCTGGAGAGAAAGTCAGAAAGAAATAGCAGCAAGGGCAAAACTTGCTTTGAAAGAGAAAGACTACCTCTATACAAAATGTGCCTGTGACATTTATCTAGCTCAGAAGCCAACTGGCACAGGTTGGTATGTGCCTGCAGTATTAAATTCTTGCTTTCCAGAAGTATGGCTGAATACAGATTGCCTGTTGCAATTGGCCTTTGGCCTATGCCATACCCTAACCATGCCTGGGAAAAGTTCAGGAGAGAGATAGCTGTTTGGAGCCAAACCATGCCGGGAATGGTTGTGACAATTTAACTCTATAAATAATTGAGCTCCAGCTCCAGAGAGCATTCTGTGGAACTGTTTAATTTACTAGGAGAGATGGAGCCTGTGATCCTAGCCTGGAATGGAAATCTTGGACATCTTAGAGCACCCTGAGAAATAGGAAACCTTGGAGCACCCAGCAGACACAAGAGAGCGCTAATGAAATGGATGCAGGCATGATTTTGCCTACAGCTGAGCTCATGTGCTCCTAGTAAAGAATACTGTGAGTCACAGTAAAGAATATCTGGGGTTCGAAACACAAAATCAGCCTCTTTGCTTTAGCAAATGTATCTGCTTGAAAAGCTGCACCTGAAAAGCCCACAAGAGTGGAGATGAGGGAAGCATGTCACTAAGCTACTGAGGATTTGCCATTGATCTTCAGGATCTATTAAAGCATGGCCAAAGGTCTTACAGTCCTATTTTAGTGAAAGTGTAGGAGATGAAAAGTAAGTTCCAGAACATTACGCAAGAAACCAGGACTGAGCCTACTCAAAGTAAGGGTTTCATAAAAGAAAAGGAATTGGGATAGGGATAAAAATGCAGCCAGATACATATTGTTGGGAAGGATTTGGGTTATCACTCTTACAGAACAGTGTACAAGGGCCTATAGCAACAATAAATTAGTCTTAATAAATAAAACCTAGCGGAAGTGTTGGTGACAGACTCTTCAAGTAAGTTATACAAAATGATGCTTGACCTGCTAGTGTCAGCCGAGTGACATCAAGTCCAGACCAAGATGCATCATCAGATTAACGCCACAGCTCGGCTCAAAAAGATACATTGTCCATTAGAGGTGGTCAGCAAGTCATTTCCATGGCACTTCATGAATGAATAAGAATGTAGAGGAGCATCATGACACATATAAGCATGCACTGTGTGTTCTGAAGCTGTATATGCCCCAAGTCACGTGTATGAGAAATTCTGGACATCTGCTGAAAACTGAAAGCTCTAAAAACTTGGTATGACAATTGACTGAGGATATTATGGAGAAAATCTTCTCATACAGCAGACTATCGATCTCTGTGACTCACATAGGAAAAGCTCATATCCTGGCAGAAGTAATGAAAGACATGGAATAGGGGGGGGTATACATTTCCATATCTGGAAAGGGCAAAAGGGCTGCACTGGAGAGCCTAGGGAATGACAAAACCACAAAAAGGGAGAGCCTGAAGCTTTGGAAAGTCAGCCTGCTTCAAAACTGAATGCAGCTAAACCTCACAAAGGTACTCAATGAGAAAGAAAAACCGGTGCATGCCCTGCTTACAGACATGGTCTCAAGGCCACCAGAAGCAAGCAGCCCAGGGGGCTGTGTCATCTGTGAGCTGTCGAGTGTGGGCTGGAGCCTGGTCAGAAAGCACTCTCCAAAACACACAGACCCCTCCAACCTAACTGTGCTTGGAGACTGGCTGGGCTGCAGGCACCTCAGGAGACCGTGGTCACAGCAGTAATTTTGGGAAAGATATTAAGGGATGGAGAGCCAGGGGAGGCAGCACATGCCAGGCTCACAGGTAGTCTGCAGTCAGACTACCGTGGGCACCAAAGGCTTCCCTGCAATAACTGCTTGTGATGTTCCCAGAGCGGGTGTGCAGACAGTATGGATGTGTTTCAGACCTCAGTGGCAGGGGTCTGGAAATCACTGCATTCACCTGCTTTGGAAATGAAGCCTTCAGAACCATCTGAATGTGGTCCTTTATCAATTTCTGTGCCTCAAGGGTGTTCAGACAGTGGTAGGAATCCGGGTGTTTGTACGGAAAGCAAGAGTATGCGCAAAGCTTCTATAGCTTATAGACTTGGCAGGTCTGTTTCCAATGGATGTCTATCCCATTGTAAGAATTTGCATTTACGTGTTATGGAGTGATGTTCAAACTCAATTATCAGCGTGCTCAAGCAAACCATCATCCCACCAGTGATCACCACAGTTGTGACTAATTTCTGTTGCTGTCACTTACAGTTTTGGGAGGAAAGCCAAGTGCTGAAGCTGGGGATAGAAGCTCTCCCAGTAGAAGTTTCAAGCTGCCCTTCCCATAAAAACTCACTTGCTGTGCTAAGATCTGGCAGCAAATGCCACAAAATATGCCATGGTCAGTTCCTTTGCAAAGTACGGGGTAGGGGAGCACGAGCATCAAACAGCATTTTTATTCATCTACTTCCTATATGACTCTTGGCAAATCTTTATCACCAAAACCAAAAAGTCTGCAGTGTTTTATGCAGTCACTTTATTGTTCTGCCTCTGACCCCATGGATGAGGACTCACGAGGTTGTCAGGCCAAAGGTCAGATTTTGTAAAAATAAGTTTTAAAGTTTTTATCAGTTGTGAAATATTTCTCTGCTTTTTTCAAAATACAAATGAAGTTCCCTGGTTTTCAGACAGCCGCCTAACAGTTTGCAGCTGAAACATAGCAAAGTAGCACCTGGTGCATGACAGTCAGCCACTCAGCAGAAACCAATGAAAATGAAAGTAAAATATATATATGTACGCATATGTGTATATGTGTATATATATGTATATATATAAAACAACAACCAAACAAGAAAACCCAGACAAACAAAAAACCCAAAAGTAAGTTTACAGAAAAGTCATTTTGTGTTGTTAAAATCAGAATCCTCTTTTTTTTTTTTTGTAACAGAAGCTTCAACTTTCTCTTACTGAATACTTCATAAAGTATTTCCTCAGGTGGTGTAACTAAAGCACCACTGCATTCTCCTCTCTATCCCTGACATGGGACAGGGTTTCCTGGGAGTGACATGTGTATCCAGAAACAACAGCTCCTTCTCTGCTCTATTCTGGAGTTGACTGCCCTGTGTTTAAAGCTGCCTTTGAAAACATTGTTTGTGTCATTATAGAAATAAAAGGAAGCTCTTTCTGAAGAACTACCTGTTCTTTATTATAACTAAACATCTCTGCAATGATTCTGAAATGCTACACACTAATATTTAAGCACTAATAAACCTCCATTTCATCTAGCTGGTTTAGATGACAACTGAGGGGGATATAATATTGCTGGCTGCTGCCTGCTTCTACTTGCTGTAAACCAAAGCTTTTGTGGTTAGACTCTGCTGTACCATTAATTCTGCCTTAAAAATTGAGTCTTATCTGCTTTTACTAGTTTACAAGGCATGAGGACCGGGCTCTGTGCAAATCTCTTTTATTGTCAGCCCTCTACATCTTTTACAAGGAATCCATTAGGTTTTGATTTGCAGGTCTCTGCAAATCATCTTCATCATAAATACTGAAATTACTGCATTGCTCATAGTTTTTTTCTGGCCCATCTGGCAGGGCCTGACACTGTTCTGCCAGGTAACTTTTAAAGTGTACGTGATCCCAGCAACAACACTTTGGGGAAAAACAAACATACAAAGATTGAACTAAAATACTGATTCACAGTCTTCTGCCAGGGCTGTATAAAACCGCATCCCCAACCCACAACAGCTTCAGGAGACTCGGGGGAGCTGGGTACTGGTTTTGGTTACTCAGTCTCAACTCACTAGACTAATTCTTAAGAACTTTTTCCCTACAGCTCGACTTTACTGTTCTGCAGCTGCCCTGTCCTTACATGGGTGCTTCCTTCAATGTAATATCAAGCAAAATGGTTTCATTTCAACTTCAGGAGAGGGAAAGGGAGGCAGGAGAAGGAAGACTGGTATGGACAACCTGGCTGTAAACACTTCCACTCACTCTTCTGGTGTCTTCAGTTCAGTGTTTCCTGCTCAGTAGTTGTAGGATGCACATCTACAGCTGGAGCTCCACCAAAAACTGTATCGGCTCCCTGGTATGGCATAAAATTAGTAATTCCTTTTTGGTTTATTCACTTGACCCTAAAACCTTTCATGGTTCTAATCGACCTCATTACTTGAAAAATTAGACAACACAAAATGTTAAGCAATTAAAGCTCACATCAGCCACCTAAACATAGGTATTTACTGCCACTGAGAAGCCCTGGGATTTCTCAACCCACCTCTCCTGCTGGTCCAAAAGAATACGAGAGACCAGCAGGTCCCAGGTCATTTTTTGGCAGCTCAGTGTTTGCGTCTCAAGGCATCTCTAACAGCACTGAATGCAAAGCTGCAAACGCAAATCCTTAGATTTCACAGAACATTGTCTGATTACATTTTAGTATTTAGCCTGTACTTAGCTTCTAGTTTGCTCTTTCCATTTCACACCTGGGAAGGAAGGGGGTGCCTTTGAAGCACCCATTTTCCCCAACAGTATCACTGCTTCTAGTAGACAATTTAATTCCCCATCAGCCTTGCCCCTTTGTTTTCCTTGGCAGCAGCACGATGTCATCTTGTGACAGCTCTTTCTGGCTCAAACCGTTATCTGTCTGCTTCTGTGGGAATGAAAATAAAATAAATGAAGAAAAAATAAGTAATATTTGGGTAGGAGCAAGTAGGAAAACATGAAAGAAACTCAGACGAAGGCAGAGCAGGACACGAGTTTTAAGAGGCAGGCTCCCTTGATAAATCTCATATTAGTTTTGCTGGGCAGCAGCAGGGATTGAACCCGAGGAAGGGGGTAGCAGAGAAATAATAAAATTACTCTTTCCCCCCTCATACACAATTTCTCTCTCCTTCTTTCTCCTCTCTCCCTCTCCCC
>JAOEHY010029960.1:0-14153 GCA_025447955.1 Psilopsiagon aurifrons | reverse complement strand
TGGACACAGGGGTTGGAGCACTCTGCTCTATGGAAGGTGTCCCTGCCCATGGCAGGGGTTGGAGCTGGAGGAGCTTTTAGGTCCCTTTAACCCAAACCACTCTCAGGTTTGATGACTTTGTGATAAATCACTGCAAGGACAGAGTCAGACCCCGGGCAAGGGCTCAGATGGCCACACAGCCCTGCCAAGGGCATACAGGGCTGCCGCACACCCTGCACAGCAAAGCGCGTGCTGGTGGGCATCCCAAGGCCAGAACCCCCAGCCAGGCAGCTCGTTGCTAATGCCCTGAGCCATGAATGTGGTCCCTCCTCCCTCATCTTCTCATCTCTCTTTTCTCAGGGCTGCCCCATGGTGATGCTGGGGGATAAAGCAAAGTCTGCGTTGCAGCAGAGATGATGCTGGGTTGATCCCCAGAGCCCATCTCTCTTTGTTACCCCCCTGGGGACACCCCAGTCATTCAGACATTTGTGATGCCTCAGGATAAATTGAGAGCTGAGATGCAGTTAGGTGCTGGCTGGCATCTCATGGGAATAAATATTTCTGGTTTCATTAAGGATCTTGCTACGGATTTTCCTTCTAATTTAAGCTAAAAAAGAGCATCCTTAGTATCAGCAGTACTTCAAATGCATCTCTGTCTCCTGGTAGTCACAGCATCGCAGAGAGAAAGTCAACATTCCCTTCATGCCACACACATCCCCTCTTGCATCCTAACCTCACCCAGGATCCCAATCCAGCCAAACAAGGTGCCACCTCGGAGTGATAAATAAACCAGGGAGAACTCGCCAAGTTAAGCGGCTGTCTTCCCACCACGCAGCACCTGATAAAAGTTCCTGCTGCGAGCTTAATTGCACCCAACACATGGCATTAACCCAAAGAAAAGCAGCGTTTTCTCATTCACCTACAATTATCCACCCACTGAAACAGGTACTATATCCTAGTGATAAACAGGAGCCGGCTGCTAGTTTAAGCTCCTACAACGCAGCACAAGAAGCACCTTCTGCTCAGTGTCACCTGCATGGCTGCAATGTCTCCTGCATCTCCGTGTAGGCAGTCAGCTGGAAATAGCCAGTGTTCGGTGTTCATTTCAGATGCAGGCTCTTTGATGATGCCCCTGCACACACATTCACACTGCTTCCAGTCCCTGCTTTGTTTTTCCATCACCCTCAAGCCCAGTGCTTGCTATTTGTGCATTTAGGTGCACCAAAATTAGAGACCCTGACCCGAAATGCCACCCTGAGAGCTGGCAGCCTCACACCCAGGCTTGGATAGGAAAATACAGCGCTGCAAGAAAGGGGGAAAAAAATCCCAAACCCAAACCCTTGGATGGCAAGTAAGGAAACGAAGCAAAATGCTATTCCCCCACTCCTGCTGTCTGCTCTAGAGCCTTCCAAGAAGTTCCTGTCCTCATCTGTTAGGGTATCATTTTGCAGCTCGATGACAAACACAGAACTTGCCAGTTTAAACACACAGGTCTCGTTTCTGCTCTCTGCTGCAGACATGCGCTTGCAGGGAGGTGGGTGGCAGGGGCTTGAGCCCCTGGCCCCTCGCAGGCTGCAAGCAGAGGTACAGCCACACATTGGGGTGTCGGGAGTGTTGTCCCCAAGCCCTGTCCCATGTGTCCCCATCACCTCTCCCAGAGATCTCTCGTCACCTGCACCAATGCTGGGTAAGTTCAAATGCTCACATCCACCCTGTGCATGTCCATGGGGTCCCAATCTCCTGCTCCCCATTTGCTGGGGGGTATTTATTGGAGCCCAAAAGGTACTGCAGTTCACCCCACTGCCCAGGGTGCGGGGAACCCAGCAAAGCCTCAATCCTCTTGCAGAGATTTAGCGAATAAATCATATTCAGTGAGGCATTACCTATGAAATGGCACTGAATGCACACCACGGCTGGTGCTCATTGTGCAGCTTTTTGCAGCAGCCAAGTGATGCTCTGGCCAGTGGACGTGGGGCTGCCTCTCTACTACTGCCTGAGAGGAGGATGGAGCCAGGAGGGGGCTGGGCTCTGCTCCCAAGGAGCAAGGGATGGGACAAGAAGAAACGGCCTCAGCTGCACCAGGGGGGGTTTGGAAGGAGCTGAGGAGCAATTCCTTCCCCAAAGGGTGCTCAGGCATTTGAACAAGCTGCCCAGGGCAGTGCTGGAGTCACCATCCCTGCAAGTGCTCACACACCTTGGAGACGAGGCCCTCAGTGCCATGGGTCAGTGGTGGCCTTGGGAGTGCTGGGGAACCATTGGACTGGATGAGCTCGAAGGTCTTTTCCAACCTGGCTGATTCCCTGATTCTATTCTAAATCCACATTGCCCTGCTCAGCCTCCCCAGGGCAGCTTTCTGCTGCTCCACAGCATGACTTTGCCCGGCAAGACAGTAACTCAGCCTCTGCTGACACATGGGAGCATGCAGGAGCATGCAGGACCTCTCATCCTGAGACCCAGCCCAAAGCCCAGCATCCCTGGATCCCAGTGCCTCCCCCAGGGCTCTATGGCATGGCCATGGGTTTGGGGTCCAGGATACGGGGTCCAGTGAGCAGCAGGAGCACAGTCAGCACACAGCAAAGCACATGGAATTGCAGCAATCCCTGCAGCATGATAGATGGTCCATGGATGTATCAGCCATTATGGACTGCAAGACATCATTCTGAGATAAGAAGCCTTATGCCAGAGACTGATTTATGCCTCACTCACTTTCCTGCCTTCCTTTTTTTCCCAGGAGCTTTAAAAGGATGGAGTGGTCAAACCTGAATATTGAGCCCTCTGAACTCTCCTCCCGTGTGTCCGATGGGACGTGCAGGGAGCACTGAGCAGGGCATGGAGGTGCAGGATAACCCCATGCCCAGCAGCACTGACCTTAGGATGTGCACTGTGTTCCTGATGTCCCTGTGAGACCCGGTGGGACTGGAGGAGATGCCCATCCCAGGGACCTCTGTGGATGGGCAACATCAGCAGTTTTCCAAGTGCTCTGCCAAAACCCCAGCAACTCATTTTTCCACATTAACTTGGGTTCAGGTGCCCAGCATAAGCCTGTCACGTTTGTGCAGCAACAGGCACAGCACTGAAAAATGGATTATTTCAGTGCATTTCTACTTAAAATAGAAAAGAACTAATTATCCAAGTGTAATGAAGCCGTGATGGGCTCTGTGTGTGTGTGGTAGGGTTTGGTGCAGAGAGCACATGGGGTTGTGCCTCCTTCTCTGCTGTAGAATCGGTGTAGCTGTGGTGGCAGGATCTGTGTTATCCATGTGTGCTGTATCCCGGCCCCTCCTCCTCACCACAGCATGAGCCCCATGGACTGCAGTGAGGGCAGCAAGGACTGCATATTCCTGGCTTCCTGCAGAGGGAAATGGCAGGGGTTATGGAGAGATCACAAGTGGTGTTCTCACAGCACAACCAAGTGTGCTCTAGTGTTCAAAACCCGGGTAGATGAAGTCCCCAGTGCCATGGGTTAGTGGTGGTCTTGGCAGTGTTGGGGAATGGTTGGACTCGATGAGCTTAAAGATCTTTTCCGGTTTGGCTGATTCTGTGGTTCTATGTGGTCACCACTCCATACCACCAAGCATGCATCAGTGCAACAGCCCTCCTTGGGGCACTGAAGGAAGGATGCAGGCAGTGAAGGTGGGATGCAGGCAGTGAAGGTGGGATGCAGGCAGTGAAGGTGGGATACAGGCAGTGAAGGTGGGATACAGGCAGTGAAGGTGGGATACAGGCGGTGAAGGTGGGATACAGGCAGTGAAGAAGGGGTGCAGAAGGAGGGATGTAGGCAGTGAAGGAGGGATGCAGGCAGTGAAGAAGGGGTGCAGGTAGTGAAGGAGGGATGCAGGCAGTGAAGGAGGGATGCAGGCAGGATGGAGGCAGTGAATGCAGGAGTGATGCAGGCAGCTGCATGCTGCTGTGTGTACCTGCTACCAGAGCCAACCCCTGGCATGGTCCAGGGACCCGGTCACAGCTCTGTGCTCTGTGTGATGCCCACTGCCTCCGCAGCAGGGTCAGCTCCACAAAAGCCTCTGGCACCATCCCAGCAGGTTTTGCTGGAGAGCTGGAGGAATCCAGCCCTGCGACAGGCAGTACTCCAGGTTCCCAGCCTGCTACAGCAGCCAAGCACTTGGATAGCTGGCACTAGACTCTCTCCTTGAATTACTCATCTTTTCCATTACGAGGCCTTCCGTACTCCAGCAATCCATCTGTTTGGTGGTGCAATTTCAGGATCATGCCTTTTGTCAGTGATGTTAATTTTGGCAGGCAGCAGCAGGCTGAAGCTCCCCGCTGAGCCCCCACTGCCTGTTCCTGGGCATCTGGCAGTGTGCTTGGAGGTGCCAGTGCTGATGGCAGCTTCCTCCCTTGTGTCCAGGGCTTTATGCTGGGTAGGGACTCCTGAGAGTGCTGCAGGGCTTTGGCAGGGTGAGTGTGTGGTGCTGGTAGTGCACACATGAGACAGGAGGACACAGGAAGGTTTGATGCCCTGATACCCGTGTGGAACAGGCTATCAAACACTCTGCTCATGGTTTCTCTCTAGCTGCAGTCCTCTGATGACCTGACAGATCTTCTCCTGTCTCCCCAGGATTTACCTGCCTTGGGTCCCCCTTGGATGCTGGGGCAGTCATGGACCAGACTGCAGACACTGGGCTCAACATCACGCCTTGCCACTGTGCCACAAGGAGGATGGCTCAGTATGGGTCATGGGGACAATCTCTATGCATGCTCAACATGCTCAGCTCTGAGGCAGGGGTTGGTACCTGGAATTGGAGTGTGGATGTCTGCTCCATCCCCATCACGTTGGTGCTCCTCCCTGGCAAAGCCCTCAGCTTTAGAGCTGACCTCTTTATCAAAGAGCTTTGGTATCGGCTTGCACCCAAAATTCTGCTCCTGTGAGGCTCATCCAGCTCCCAACACTGAACTCAGTGGGGAAACTGGTCCTGGAGCATCTTCTTCTGGAGCTGAGCCATCCCTCAGGGATGCCCTCACGATGCTGCTCTGCAGCCATCAGTGTTAGTGATGCCCGAGGTCTGAGCCTGTTTCACACATTCGCCATCTCTTCGCCCAGGGAAGGTCTCTGTGTGCTTTTGTGCCCCAAACACTTGTCCTGAGCATCGCAAAAGCTGACAAATGGGGAAAATCCTTTTCCGTGCTGCCTGAGCCCCTCCTGGCAGAGCAGGGAGGGGAGCGCAGCCGCCCTTGCCACGGTGGTGCCCCACAGAGGGCTCAGCTCCAACCCTTTCCAGCTCCCCACCTCTCCCCACGCTGGGAGCTGCCTGCCGGGCCGACTGCCAGGCAGATAACCGGGATCCTGGCATCCTGCCTTCCCCTCCGGCCCAAACAAGCACCGAGCTGGCGGGAGGAGCCGGTGTGGGGATGCGGCGGGGCCACAGCGCTTATCCCCGCTGCAGGGCTCCTGCGCCGTCTCTGCTCAGGGACGATGCTGCAGCCGCACGGCTCCCCCGGTGCCTAAAGCACGAGGAGTGCTGCTTCTGCTTCTCACCTGGTTCTGGCATTCCTCTGGGGTTTGTCACCAGGGCAGCTCTTCTCCATTGCTTCCTCTCTGCTGCTTGTTGCGCAAGCCTTGGGGCACCGGGGCTGCAGGACCTCAGCGCATCTCTGCTCTTCCCATTCCTTCCTTTGCTGCCCTCTCCCCCCTTGCCCGGGGGCTTCTGCATCCCCAGGACCATTCCCTGCCGCAGCCAGCGGCACTTTTGTCACCACCGGTGCCCATCTGCTCGTCCTGGCTGCTGCTTCCAAACCCCGAGGAAAAAATATCCCTGAGCAGGGGGGAGGGAGAGCGCCAGTGCATCCCTGAGAACAGCACCGTGCAGGGGCTTGGGAATTACTGGGATGCACAAAGCTGCGATCCACCAACCCTCTCCAGATGCTGGTGGGGAAGGCTGTAAGAAGCCCACAGTGGACAGGGTAAAATGTGTGTCTTTGGTAAATAGAAATGAGCCTAAGCTGATCACAGGCGTAAAATCCCAACTGTTTATGGCTGTGTGCTGCTATCACACTGCATGTTCCTCCTATTTGTCTCAATCTCCTTCTCTTGCTACAGCCTTGCCCAGGGTACAAGCCAGGGGTTTGCTGTAGTTAATAATGGGCCCTGGAGGGCGCTCAGCTGTGTTGTGTTGTGCCCTGGGGGAGCGGCAAGACAGGGGCAGGTCTTATGAGTGTAGGATACCCCAGGAAGACCGTCCACATCACATCTTATGGTGGGGGAGCATCACAGAGCTCATTTGGGCCCCATGGGATTTGCCCACAGACCTGCAGCATGGCCAGAGCCTTGGCTGGCAGCATCAGGGAGCCAACAGCAAGAGGCAGACCCATGCTCAGGCCTCTGGTCCTGCTTCTTGTGCTCCTGATGCTCATGGCAGAGGCTGGGCTGGCACTGCCAGGGGAGCTGGAAACTGGACCAGCACCTCAGTATCCTCATGGCATGGGATTATTCCCTTCCCACTGGTGCCCCCAGAGCAGGGCCTGGTGTTCATCTGTGTGTCTTGGTGTGGGTCTCCCAGGTGGTATCCTGAGCTTCAACAGCAGCATCAGGCACTCGCTGGTGGATGCTAAAGCTGTGGGTCCACTACAGGACAATGGAGAGCCCTTACAGGCATTGCAGCAAGACATTGCCCTCCTCTGATCATTCAGCACTTGATATCTCCACCATGGTCCCACTGTGGGTCTGCTCATCCCCTCCTGTAGTTGTGTATGCCCCAGTAAGGTTGTCCTGCATCCCGGATGCTTGTCCCTTATCTCCTGCTGCAGCCCCCAGCCTGTCTGGCGTCCCCTGCTCCCTGTACATCAGGACCTGAATGCTTGGCTGTAACTGCTATGGGGGAGAGGCTTTCTGCATCCCAGACCCCCACAGTGGCTCCGTGTGACCGCAGAGGGGCTGGGGTGGGAGTACAGAACCTATGGTGTTGGTGGGGAGAGCCAGAGAACTAAGTGTGCAGGGACTTGCATGTGTCTGCGTGTGTGCAGTGTGGGGCATCCTTCAAAGGGCTATTCATGGGGGCTGCATCCAGGTACAGCAGAAAGCCTGAAGGTGCCCGTTTGTGTCTGGGAGCTGCATGTGTATGAGAAGACGTAGCTGCCATATGTCTGTGTCAGTGTGCGTGTATGAATATGCCTACGTAGCTCATGTCCTTGCATGCGGCGTGCGTGTGTCCTATCCTGTACGTGTCCAGGGTGTATCCTGGCTCTGCTGTGTGTACATCGTGGGTGTCTGTAAGGTACTGGATACAAGGGGAAATGGCTGGAAAAGCTATCCCCACTCCCATTTTAATCAGAGAAATGAAGCAGCTGTTGGAGTGAATAGACCCTGCACTAAAGCAGACGTCTTAATATCTTTTGCAGAGGAGGTGCATTGTGATTCATTCTGTGCATCTCTATTACTCAGCTTCTGATAGGGGCTTACTTGTCTCAAGTGCTTTTCATTATTGCCCTAATGCTATCTATTAACATACTGGATGGAGGCTCTTTTCTCATCTGGAGCATGCATCACTGTGCTTTTAAAGATTATGGGGCTTGCAAATACATAACACTTTATTGCCTCCCTGCCATAATTCACTGGGAAAAGAAATACATGTAAATAGATAGGTAAATAGATAACCTGGTTGGAGGGCTTTGGGAGACAGGGAGGCAGACAGACAGACCGACACGACACAGAGCTCAGCACAGTTTGTTGGTAGTAAATGAAAAAGAGCTGCTCTCAAAGCACTGCTCAGTGTCACTTGGACTATCCTTGTTCCTAGTCCCCAGGCTCCCATCTAAGGCTGCAGCTTGGGTCACCCATCACCTGAGGGCTGCTGACAAGGAATGGAATGGGGACATGCTGGGGAGATGGGGGACAGGACTGGGATGGAGAGGCAGTAACACCACATTGTGGCAATGTGTCCTATGGATGGAGCCCCTAACCCTAACCCACAGGGTGACCAGCACCTGCAGCATGGACCAGAGCCACTGCTCTGGCACAGCAACCTCAGCAGCCTCATCTGAGCCGGGTCAATTGGCTGCTTTAAAGACCAGTGAGGCATTTAAACACTGATGCGACTCATGTAGGCAGGTCTTCACCAGGGGAAGATTGCAGGTGTGGTTTTCTGGGTCAGTGTCATTACACACTTATCAATCACTGCTCTATTGCATGGTATGGTTCCTGACAAGCACAATACCGAGACAGGGCCAGGAGTGCACTGGAGCTGACATCAGGCAGTGGGATTTCCCAACCTCTGAAACACATCAAAACTCCAACTTTTTGCAAGAAAGGAATTATTTGGATTTATAATTTAACACCAGCAGAAGGGCTTCTTTCCTCACCTTTTCCTTTCAAATATTGTTGAACTGTGGTAAGAAATGCAATGCCACAGACACAAAATAAAACAGCCCGAGAATGTGCTTTTCCTTTCTTCACTGATTTCTAATCCTTTGAAAACCCATTTTCCTTCCCTGTGTCTCTATTTCAGACACCTCGAGGTGTCACGGACCCTCTGGACTGCTCCCCAAAGCCTGGGGTGTTGACTGCAGGGTGATGGTCCAGGTTTGCCCCTGGAACCAGCACATCAGTGCTATGGGTTTAAACACAAGCTCAACTGAGCAGCAAGAGACCAAATTCAGGTTTTCTGCTGGCCAGAGGGATCCACAGCCCCAGGAGCCTCCAATTCAGGGTCTGTGGTGGCTCCACAGAATGAGGGATGAGCAGGAGCCCACTGCAGCGCTGTTTGGAGGTGCCAGGAGAACATAGTACACAGTGGGACCAGACCAGGGCTGCTCATGTGCATTGGGAAATGCTTATCCCTGCACAGGGTCGAGGCTGGGGCTGTCTCTTGGCATCACAGCAAACCAAGGCACAGGAAGCATGTGGTACCCCAGCTTCATCATTCCCTGGTCTAAACATAACGGGGGTGACCTCGACCTCCCCTGGGCAGGAGCCCCCATTGGTAGGGCACACAGATGGCTGGGATCAGCCTTGGCCCCAAGGCACGAGGTGAGGATGAAGGACAGGTATCCTGAGCTCACATAAGTCCCAGGTTTGGTGGCCAGGGTCCCATTTCCCATGCTGGCTCAGGCAGGGGTTACAGAGATCCACCCTGTGCCTGCTCTGAAGGATCAGAGTGACTTTTCCCTCCTCCAGCCCTCGGCCTCTGGGCTGCAGCATCCTCCTGGGAGCACTTGATAGCAGCACCCAAAGGTGTGCTCCCAACCTGTGAACACAGCTTTTCTCTACTCAATAAATAACTACAGGATATATTACAACCTTTTATACACTGAGACTGATGCTGGCTCCTAGCTATGGTTAATCATATAAACTTGCCTAATTTTATTCTATCAGCCATCTTGTTGCTACATGCCAGATGCTTGCCTTAAATGAATAGTGTTGGAACAGCCAAGCATCAAGTTAACAGAATACCAGCAAACATTCCCGACAGCATGAGCAGTCTATAAAACCTGGCACTAAACTATATGAGAGGGAGAGAGGAGCTCTCAGAGAGGAGCTGGGAAGACAGGAGGCTTGGGGTTGTTTTCCAAATGGCTTTATGTAGCATGCGGTGCAGGTGAAACCCATCCAGCTATGGAAGTATCTATCTAAGGCTGGCTATGCTGTGAGTCTTCTAATGGGATTAAGGCTTAATGTCCTAAATAGAATATGAAATAGTGCTTCCTCTTGCAAACAGGGCAGAGAAACTTCCACTTTCTGCAGCTCGAATCAGTCACTCTCCGGAATTGATGGCAGGAGCCTCATCAACAAGATATAATGCTTTAATGATGTTGTGACACGACCTGACACCCGGCGTCATTTGATGGATTCGCTCGTGTCACGGTGTGTTTCTGACACAGAGAAGATGTCACCTTCCTCTCCCCTTCCAAAAATGAGACAGGGGCTGAGAGGACAGTGTTCCTTTCCCCAGCACCTAAAATGTTGAGGTCTCTTGTGGTGCCCCTCTTCAGCTCCCCACTTGCTTTGTGCTAGAGAAGATGAATTTGCACCGTGTATCTGTTTTCACCTCTGCATGGCACATTATCACTTGCTAATAACATGGAACAAATATCTAAGCATTAATAACCGACAGAAATCATTTCACCCCTATTTCAGCTGTGAATCCACTTCAAGTGCCTTCAGACGTATTGAACTGTATTTTCTCTGCTGCGATTCCCCATCAGCCTTCTGGAATGCTCCCAGTTGTTTCTGCCTTAGGTTAGTGCAAGGGCTCAGCACTGGGAGCATTGATGGATAGAAAATCCCTATGGCTTGGGGAGGGTTCACCTGGAAGCTCACTGTATTGCAGCAGCAGCACCAGCTTCTGGGATAGCACTTTCTGTGTGTCCCAAGAAATGGAAAACCTGCCCAGCACCCAGGTGAATCAGGAGAGCCTGGATCTTGTCACGGAGAAGCTGTGGCTGCCCCATCCTTGGCAGCATTGAAGACCAGGTTGGACAGGGCTTGGAGCAAGCTGCTGTAGTGGAAGGTGTCCCTGCCCATGGCAGGGGGTTGGAATCGGTTGATCTTTGAGGTCTGTTCCAACCCAAACCATTCCATGATTCCCTCAGTGATATGGTTTAGTGGCTGTCTTGGCAGCCCTGGGATTCTATGACCTTGTCTCTGAAAGGATGCTCAGAGTCAATGGCAATTCATGCACACTCCTGGTTTGGGCTGGATGCTCTGAACCTGCTCCCTGGCAGAAGGCAGGGATGCTGATGCCTCCTGTAAGTGAGGGACACCCAAAGCCTAGGCTGGGAGGAGCTCTGTGTATCCGTCAGCATGGGGGAGCTTGGAGGGTGGATAGGGCAGTGATGGGGCTGCCCTGGCCTGTCAGCCCTAGATCCTGCTGCATGTTTGGGAAGCCCTGGCACCTCAGAGGATCCATAGGACCCCGCTGTCAACACTGTGGTGTGACTTGGAAAGCAGCCCCTCTCCAGCTGCATCCCAGGACCTGAGGGAGGGATTTGAGTCCCTGCATGCAGACCCTAATGCTTGGGGACACAAGGTGATGGGGACATCCATCCTCCAAGGGCATATGTGTGCTTGTCCTCCACCCATCCGTGCTTTCACAACACCTGCTGGGGTGCCCCCTGCTCTGCCCTCCCAGAGCTGATGATTGCGGTTTGGGCAGTAAATCTGACCAATCCAATCCCGTTAAATGATTTTCCAAAGGACATGATTTCCCTGGTGCACAAAAATGATCAATTTCATGTTTTATTCCTCGTGCTAGTTTAGAAAAGAAGGAAAAAAAAAATCTCATTAAACTATCCTGATTAGAGAAAAGGGCCTGTCAGCACCGGGTGGACAAATGGTGTGAGGGCACTCAGCTATTTCCCTCAGTGCACAGACACCTGCAGAAGAGGCCTTCAAAAGGAGGTTATTTGCCCGTATTACAAATGAGGTGAAGGTTAAAAAAGGTGATTAAAAGCATCTGGAAGCCAAAATGTGACAGAGTCTTGCAGTAACCTCCAAGCAGCTTGATTTATGACAGGCTGGTCCCACCCGTAACAAGATTATAGCTTCTTCACATCAGCCATTGTGATAAATACCAATTACCTACTTGAGTATTGCCATTCAAATTTGCCTAAGTAAGGAGCAGAATCATACATCTATGTTGATTACATATCAATGATGCGGTGGAAGCCTTTGCAACTTTTAGATCTGCTTAAGATATGCTGCCCTGATTTAGACAGCGATTTGCATACAATTTACCCATAAAGCTTCCCTTGGAAAAGTATAATTACTTTTTTAATATTCTTCCTTCTGATTTGAATGTTAGAGAGGCCATATAATGAATTACTGCACTAATGAAGACAAACATGCTCTCGGGGTGTACAATGGGAGCATTGTTAAATAAACTTCCTGCATGCAACACATTTGTTGTGGTTAATCTTTAACTGGAGGCTCCTATTAATACCGGCACTTTTCTTCCCATAATTATTTTCAGAGGGATGCAATTCCCTGCCAGGGCTGCTCCAACGGTTTCACCTGCAGCAGCAGCTGCTGTGGAGGTGCACGAGGGCTCTGCTCCCATAGGATTCACCATAGGGAGGGTCTGGGAACACCTTGACCTGGCAGCAAGGAGCCTGCATGTTCAGTGCGAAGCAGCTCCCTGCACCCTACATAGGGTCTTGATGAGGAGCAACCACTGCCAAGAGCCTGCTTGGCTTGCTTTTGGAGCAGGGATAGCCTTCACTGCGGAGCATGAGTGGCATCAGCAGAGGGCTGCTGCCCTGTTGCATTTGATGCAGCGTAGCCAAACATTGGAGCTTTTCCACCTCTGTTTCTCTTGTTTTTTCCCCTTCTCCCTACTCTGTGTTCATGTCTAGCATCCCCTGGATGCTCCATCCAGTCTCCCCAGCCTGTGTCTGGCTGGAGATTGCCCTACCCAGTGGCAGGACCTTGTTCTTGGCCTCATTGAACTCCATGATGTTCACATCCCACCTCTCCAGCCTGTCCCTCTGCCAGGGAGAGACACAGCGAGATGGAGCCAACTGAAGCCTGTTCTGGAGGGAGCTGGAACCAGACACACCACAATAGGAGATAAGGCTGCGTTCCACACCCCTGCTGCCTCCTGGTCCAGATCCAAGGGATGCTCAGGGACCGTGTCACCCATAAGAGGAGCCTGGGTTACGGCTCATGGTCAGTAGATGCTCCTGTGCTCACCCCCAGCTGCCCTGGTTGCTTGGGGGAGATGAAACACCTCTAGCAGCCTGTGATCGTCTGCATGACCCTGCTCATGACAGGAGAACACTGTCCATGTCTGACCAGCCACTGTGTGTCTGCAGTTTGATTGCCTCCACAGGACCTGGCCACCCTGGGGACTTGCCCTGCCCCAGCAAAGCCCCATCTCCTGAGCTTGTTGGCCTCTGCTCTGGGTGAAGGGCGATGAATTGCAGATGGCATCTGGGAGATGATGGATTCTGCTGGACGGTACTGGAAGGTTGACCCTGAGGGAGATACCGATGGACAAATGCTCACCTTCAGTCAGACAGGTTCCTCCTGCAGACCTTGTTCCCAGCAGAGACCTCTTGAGCGAGGTGATACCACAGTGCCTGGGGTCTGCATCAGCAACCAGCCTTTTCTGGCACATCTGAGCATGGGCAGGCTGCTCTTTGCTGAGAGGAGCTCTGTTTTACTTGTATGTGACTATGGTCCAGCAGGCCTCATGCTTCACTGCTGAGCCAGCAGGACAGCATCTACCCAAGGATGCTTTCCACCCGTGGTTCCTGACACACACAATGTGCACAGTGATCCATGCGGGAAGCCCAAGGGAGCGGGCTCGGTGAGGGTTAACCTGGGAATGAGCCAGGCAGCTGCCAAGGCACTATAGATTTTGGAGCAGTAACTCTTCAGTTGGGAAGTGAAGAGGGGACAGCTAATGAGGCTCAGGAGATCTGTTAATACTTGACCTAATGCAACACCTACCGTCCCTGCCCATAAATCAGAGACGAGCCCCAGCATGTCTTTCCAGCAGCCACCCTGTCTGACAGCAAAGCCCCAGCCCCTATGGGGGATCCCTCCCTCTCACCACCATGGGGGTTGAACTTCCCTTCCCTATTGTTACCTGGAGTGAAGATCAGCATGTCCAGATCCCTGCTTACTGACACAGGGTGCTTCAGAGATACCTTGAGGGTGACACCAGCTCAAAGACATCATAAGCTCAGCCCTAGAAAGATCAGGAGCCTACGGAAGTTCAGCCTAATGGTGTGAGTGGGGGGACACAGGGGAGCGCAAATTGACATTCAGGTCTTTAAAACCTCTCCAGGAAAACCCAGCTCTGGGTTAATCAGCACTGATGAGCCTGTGCTGTCCGCAGCCCTGCTTGGGCTTGATTTCCAGCACTTGCTCCTCAGAGACGTCCGTGCTCCCACTTAGTGCCGTGATTCATTTCTCATGCAAAAATCACGACCAAACAACAGTGGCAGAGCCCTCCCAGTGGGACCACGTTACAAGGTGATGGCTAAAGAGGAGCCCCCTACCATGAGTGCTCCTCCCTGCGTGGTGTCAGATGCCTCAGCGGCAAAGCCAGACCCAGCCCAAACTTTTCTAATGTCCCTGTAACAGCAGAAAACAAACTGGGCTCTTTAAACCCCAGTAGTGAACCTTCAGTGGTAAAGAAGAGGAAGACAATCATCTGCCGTCCTGTTGCGGCCATATGGTCTGATGTGTTGGTGAGGCTGGGGAGAGGTTGGTCTTT
>JAOEHY010029959.1:0-26901 GCA_025447955.1 Psilopsiagon aurifrons | reverse complement strand
ATGAGGAAGAAATTCTTTACTGTAAGGGTGATGAGGCACTGGAATGGGTTGCCCTGGGAAGTTGTGAATGCTCCATCGCTGGCAGTGTTTAAGGCGAGGTTGGACATAGCCTTCGGTGCCATGGTTTAGTGGGAGGTGTCCCTGCCCATGGCAGGGGGTTTGGAACTGGATGAGCTTAAGGTCCTTTCCAACTCTAACTATTCTATGATTCTATGATTCCGTTAATGGCCTTTTATCTGCTTTTGTCTGTTTAATGGCATTGTGATCATACAAAAGGATGTGCTACTTATATCCAGCCGAGTAATCTTTATATACTATACCATTACAATTATCTTCATCAATGACATTTACAAAAGCCCTGTGAAGTTTGCTTGATGGCTTATTTTTCTAACATATTATGCAGGCTGACATTGACTAGGCAAGATTTCTGTTCCAGTGACTTCTATTTTTAAGAGAAAGTTTTAGGCCAGTCAGCCTCTAATTGCCAAATCATCCTGCCTGATCTTTTTAAAATATATTGAAAATTGATTTTCTTTCAATTCACCTCAAAAAATTAGCATTATTGTTCCAAGTTATCTGCAAAGGCAGTTTCACAGTGTGTGACATTAGTAGATAACTTTGGAGTTTTCTTTAGCTAACACTGAAAAAAAAATAATGACTCCATTTGCATTAATTTGCATGAAATGCTTATCCACCCTTTTGCCAAATACAGAGTGTCAAACACACAATGGAAAGAATGTTTCTGACTTCTCATTGTCTCATCCCCCTCAACTAGTAATGAATGTGGGTCATTTCTAGGATTCATTTTGCTCCTGTTATGGTTAAAACATGGACATTTAATTCTTTATTACAAGATCATGCATGCATTTTTTCCGAGATATTACTCATATTCTGTATAACTTTTCTGCATTGCTTAAATGTTAATGTATAACTCAGTGCAATCAACTTCCATCTTTTACTTATTTTTATATGATTTCAATATTTCTCTCTGAAGGATAGGTAAAATACCTCAAACAGCATAAACTTTTCCGTAACTGCTTTATTAGAGCAATTTAAAAAGCATTTTTGGTGGCTACATTCATATAATTTAGTTTACTAAAGAGAGTAGGACCCGCTTGGAATGGGGCAGTCACATATAAATACACCTTTACTTCAATTCTGAACAAAAGACTGTGTAACAAGGTCATCCTCCATCCTTTGCTTTTATATCCTTCTTGCATGGAAGCTACATTTGGAAGAAAAAGAAAAATAACATTTCCATTTTCTGTGGTTTGAAAGTTTATGAATTATGCTAATTTTTGCCAAACAGATATAAGCAACCTATCTAGAGATACCATGCTGGGAAGTAGCCTTTTCTGCTGGGTTGGGGTTCATAGAAGAGAATCATAGAATCATTTAGATTGGAAAAGACCTTTAAGATCACTGAGTCCAACAATTAACCTAGCACTGCCAAGTCCACCATTAAACTATGTCCTTAAGTGCCACATCTGTATGACTACTGAGCACCTCCAAGGATGGCAACTTAACCACCTCCCTGGGCAGCCTGTTTCCATGCTCATCTCAACTTGATGTTGGCATCTAAATTAGGCCAGATGAATTGTGTCTTAATTTGCTTATTTATCCTACATTGATTGTAAAGGAAGACAAAGTTGGCTATTTCATGTGATTCTTACTGGTTTCGTATTTTCAACTGCCACAAACCAACAGAGGAAAAAATTTGCCCATTTTCAATTCTAAACATTTAGTGCATATACTTTTATCTCTAGAAGGCTATGACTGATCATGGTAAGGTCCAGCTTAAACATGAACAGAATGAGTATGCATACACATACCATAATGACTTTCATTGTACCCTTCAAAGTCAGTATTTAAATGGAAAATAGAAGTAGGCTGATTTATGTAAAGTTGACAATAAGAGAGGAAAATAATGACTTATTTATGCCGGAAGGAGTGAATTTATTGTTGGTGCAAGTAGAAAAAGTTTTGTTGGAGTCAGTGAACAGGATTGTTCTAAAAAAGAAAACCCTGGAAATCTCTAATAATTTTTGTCCTGTAGTTCTTAAGGAAGGATTAAGCTATAAATTCAATTTACTTTTAATTGCTTTAGGTCTCTAAGGAACCAGTACATAAAAAATGGACTCCCAGAGGTGAAAATACTGAATTGGTCCTAGCATTATGTTTAAATGAAACACACAGAAAACTTGCCAATTAACAGGTGCAGAAACAGAAATTATTTTGGATTTTATTTAATCTGAGGCAAATAGTTATGAATGCAACAATCATCTAATTATACTGTTTTAATACTGTGGAGATTTTTGCACTTGCTTATGAAGAGGACCTGAATGCTTAAAACAAGGGATAAATTTTTTATTTCCACTAAAGCAAATACGCTATCATCTGCTTGACCTATAGCACAGCAATTAAGGATGCAGAGCTCAATTGCCTAGAGAGATTATGCAGAATTCATTCATTGAGCTGGAAATGTTTAATTAAAACGTGAATCATAAAAAGAACATATATTGTTATGGTTTTGTAGAGTCCTATAGAACCTTAAGAGAATACATGCATTCGAAACAGCAAAATAATAACCCACATTTGGCAGGATTGCCTTGGCAAAACCATCTGCTGTATGCACAGTCTTCAAAGCTCTCCTGTATATGGGACTGGGTGAAGTTTCCTGGAGAGCAGAAACTCAGGAGTTCTCATTTGAGGTTCGTATTTTCAGAGATTTGTGATTTTAATGGGAGTTAAATATTGCTGAGCATCTGATCTCATAATCAACATCAGGATTTAAGGAAGGGAAAGACTGAAGAATGGAGTAGGAACTGGAATTACCTATGCTGATGTCAACGAAGCACTTAAAGTATCACCCTTCTTGCTTATCAGAAGTAACTTGTTGGCTACTTATCAATACTCCCTGCAGGGACCTAGCTTTACTTCCCATCCTTTGGTTTTTCACCTTGACTTTAGGTTCACATGTGGAGGCTCATTAGACACATACAGGGCCCTTTGACAGATACAGGGCAAAGTATTTTTAGGGGTAAATACTGCAAAAGGATATTGCAATATCCTATATTAACATATTGCAACATCATCAAAAGGTTGATGAAAGAGGAATTTCAGGTCAGCTATTTAGCTTTTTTTTATAGATTTGTAGGCACATGATGTGTTCAGATCTTACAATTCTATCACAGATTTTAAGGCTGAAAATGCTCAAGGATTAACAGTTGGAGCATATGTATTTCTGAGATTGCATGAAAGTGGAAGGGGGGAGAAAACACAAGGAGCTAAACACATCAGTGTAGGGAGGAGAGACAGATATCACAAACATCAACAGAGCTGTCTTTGAAAGATTGTCTATAAAGGAAGAGGCAGAAGCTCCAGAGATTCAGCCACAATAATACTTGAACTTGTGTTATCACAAGAAAGTGCTAGCGCATCAGTGGACATTACTTAGGAAACAAAGTCTTTGAGCATGGAATGAATCCTGAGGGATAGTGAAAAAATCAAGAAGTGATATAGGCAAAAAGAAGTAAGCACTTGTAAGACCTCAGAGTATTGCGTGAAGTTCTGGTGTCCTCAACATAAAAAGGACATGGAACTGTTGGAACAAGTCCAGAGGAGAGCCATGAGGATGATCATGGGACTGGAGCATCTCCTGTATGAAGATAGGATGAGAAAGTTGGGGCTGTTCAGCCTGGAGAAGAGAAGGCTGCTTGGAGACCTCAGAGCAGCCTTCCAGTATCTGAAGGGGGGCTATAGGGATGCTGAGGAGGGACTCTTCATCAGGGACTGTAGTGACAGGACAAGGAGTAATGGATTCAAACTGAAACAGGGGAATTTTAGATTGGATATAAGGAAGAAGTTGTTAAGCATAAGGGTGGTGAGGCACTGGAATGTGTTTCTCGGGGAAGATGTGAATGCTCCATCGCTAGCGATGTTCAAGGCCAGGTTGGACATAGCCTTGGGTGGCATGGTTTAGTGGGAGCTGTCCCTGCCCATGGCAGGGGGGTTGGAACTAGATGATCCTAAGGCCCTTTCCATCCCTATTCTATGATTCTATGATTCTAAGTAATAACAAGCCTGGTGCACAGGCTTGTTTTTTCTGTGACAAAACACAGTTCTGAGCTAATCTGGCCAGGAAATACAAAACGCCTACCTTTGCTGATTTGCCCTTTCTCCTGTGACCTCAGATTGGATTATTTATGTTCCCAAGGAAGTACATAGATATGTAAAGTGATTTTCAAAGTGATATGGGTTTGGTTAGAATAGAGTTAATTTTCTTCACAGCAGCTAGTATGGGGTTGTGTTTCGGATTTCTGCTGGAAGGAGTATTGATTACACAAGGATGTTTTAGCTGCTGCTGAGCAGTACTTACACAGAGTCAAGGTGTTTTCTGCTCCTCACACCACCCCACCGGCAAGATGGCTGGGGGTACACAAAGTGTCAGGAGGACACACAGACAGGACAGCTGACCCCAAATGACCCAAGGGTTATCCCATACCGTAGGATGTTGTGCTCAGTATATAAGCTGGAGGAAGAAGAAGGAAAGGGGGATGTTTTTCCTAATGCCATTGTTTTCCTAGGTCAGCATTGGATGTGACAGAGCCTGTCCTGGAGATGGCTGAACACCTAGTGTCATGAGCAACTACATTCTGCCATGAGGCCACTCAAGGTGCTGTAGGAGATCCCATCACTTTACGTTAGGAGAAAATGTGATCCAGAATATTAATGGTTTAAAGCAACTGTGGGAAGACAGAAAGCCAAGCATGTCTTTTGATCCAGATCTTTATGTAAGGCAGCACACAGCTGTTTAAAACCATCAATTACTTGACTCACTTTTATTCCAGTAGTGGTGAGGCCTCGAGGTATTCGAGAAAATACTATTAAACCCAATGTTATTACTGTGAATTTACTGTTTAGGCATCTCAAGCAGGTGAAAAGGCAGAGAAATCTGGAGAGCTTGCCAGTAAAATACAGGGTGTTGCACAAGGATCCAGTAGAAAACAGAATGCTGGGCTCAAGAATGCTTTCATTCAGACGACAACCATGTTTTGGGAAAAGTTAACATGACTCAGTGGTACTGCAGACTGAGACAGGAGGTACAGGTTGGAGGCATTAAAAATTTACTGCTGGCTACCCTCCAAAGGAGTTTCATGTCTGTCACTAAGGGTAGAATTTGGCTTACTGTCTGCACAGCGCGAACTCTTCCTAATTACACTACATATGCCACTTGCTGCTTTTTCTTTTATCTTTTCTATGCTTCATGGTGATTTGTCACTGTGTAAAGGTCTATTTTTTCTCTTTCCTGTTAAAAAGCACAAGAAAGAATGGCATGTCAGCTACACCTACTTACTCTCATGAGCAGCTGAGTTGCTTCAGTAGCATGAATTTGTTTTCATCTCTCATTTAATTATCTTAATTATTTGACAATAAAGCTCTTTCTTCATTACTTTAGAAACCTTTCTGGTGCCTTCTGAGCATTGCTTGCATCTCAGGCATATGGTCTTTTGTCTGTAGATGCCCCCACCTTCATCCATTATTGTTGCTTTAGGAGACATCAGTTCTTAATCAAGAGAATGCTGCGTAAGGCTGTGTGAGTTTGTATTTTTTCAGTCAATCCCAACAGCTGCACACAGAAACATAAATTAAACTATAAAGAAACTAAGGAGATTATAATGACTGCAATTAACTTCCAACTTATTTAATAAAATGAGTGTTTCCAAAGAAGGGTCATATAAAAGGAACAGATTGCGTGCAGTTAGAAAAGAAAAAAAACCTGCTTTACTGCTCATACCCAAGTGGTAGCAAAAGAAAAGTTTTGTTTATTCTCAAGGAGACCACAGCAAAAGTAGAGAGTCGTTTGCTTTGTCTTGAGCTATATTTTTATGTCTTCACTTAGTGCAGAAACTGCTAAATAGTCTGGTGCAGCTGGTAAAGAGACACCTTTGAATGTCTTTACTTTATGGAAGCAGCCCTAATTGAGAGAAATATCCTTTGATGACATTAGCATTATCTATCTTATTATAAAGGTTTTTGAAATGCATAATCTCATCCATTTTCTTTCTCTGTTTTGTCACAAAGATCTCTGGTCTTAAACTTATGAAGAAAGAATTTTACATTTATATTTCTTTAGTGGTTTCATTCACCTGATACGCATAAAAGTGATTTTGCATTTATAGACCATGTTCCAGCATGAATGTAAATCCACACCTTTATTGGGCAATTGACTAGTGAAATCTGTTTAAACACTGAATTATTTGATCTCACACTATTGAATTCATAACATCTGTAGCCATTCAAAGTTTTATATACTGTACCTATCACAGTTCAGGAGTCAAATAATTAAGGCTTTGTGAAAGCAGTGAGAGGTTTCCAGAGGGCAAGGTGTAAATGCTTAACCTGCTAATGCCAAAGCCCTACGTAAAATGAGCTGGAGTCGATGAAAGCCAGACTGACTATCCAGACTGAATAAAAGCCAAATGCATAGCCAATTCTCTGATGACAGGATTTGATGGAATTCCAATAAGCTCGGTGAAGCTGTACTCATATGCAGAAGGTTGGCTGACACAAAACAGTAACGTTTGGAAGGGAAGAAAATTCAAAAGTATTTTATAAATTACATTGTAGCAAAAAAAGACCCAATGGTATTTATGGTTACAGATTCCTGTAATTATCTAGGAGAACTACAGACAACATTAACATTTATCAATAAAACAGTTCTTTGACAGTATCAGTTTAGTACCACATCACTGTAAATGTTATTTACACAGTGGGGATAGAAACAGAGTGATAAAATAATAGAATCATGAAATGGTTTGGGTTGGAAGGGGCTTAAAACTCATCCGCTTCCAACCCCCGACCATGGGCAGGGTCACCTTCCTCTAGACCAGGTTACTCAAAGCCCCATCCAACCTGGCCTTGAACACTGCCAGCGATGGTTATCTGTTGCAAAGATAATAAGAACTAAATGCTCTCATCTTGCTAGTGTACGTTGGAAAATGCAGACATGCACAAAAAAAGTCATGATCTTATAAAAGGATTTGGTGACAGAGGCATGGTTTAGCTATTTGTTGGCCTCTCTGTTTGCTCCAGCTTTCTTTTGGTTGGGTGACAACAATTCTGCTTTTTCTGCATCCTCTCCTTATAAAATAAAAGGAGTACACATCTTTCTGTATCCTGTGTTTGTAAATACATCGCTTTCCAACGAGAACAAATCATATTTATTCCGATGTATCAATTTTCTCTTATCATTGTAATAAGAGCTACCAATGCGCCAGAATCTCCAGGATGAACTCGGTCTCTCCATCATCTCAGTGCAAACATCAGCACTAAATCTTGCATGTTTTATTGAAAAATCCCCTGATGTTTGACTGAAGGAAAGTTTAACAGACAAATCTCTGTGTAGAGTAACTCTGACTTCTATTATTCACCACATAGCTCTGCAAAAACATCATTTTACTGCAGTGCATAAAGGGGGGAAAAAAGGATTATTTTATCAAATTAGAATCATTCTTTGAAGAGCTTTGTCAGCAAAGTTTCCGTTGGTTTTACTGATTCCTACAATAAAACGTCTTTGTATCAGATCCTGTTCATATTGAAAGAAATGTGTTAGCCTTGATTGTTACAGTAGTACAGAAGGAAACCATACTGGTTTCTTAGATACCAGCAAAAGACATCCTTTACACAGTCACTGCCTTCCACAACATAATTACATTTTTTGGAAAGATGGCTTGTCTATCTTCATCTGAAGCTATGATCTCCTTCGGTTCTGGTAGATAGGTTAAAATAGTGGTATTTGATTTATTGGATCATCCCAATTCTTCCACAAACATGACTTGTCTTTTCTGGTTTTAATATATGAAATTCTGTTAAAATGATTGTCTAATTCATTTCCAGATTACCATTAAAAATATCATTCATTATTCCAAACATGTAGGTTATGCACTCTGTCCTTATATATAGACCTGGGTACCTGCAAGAATGCATCATTGCTTAGGTCTGTGCCCTGATCTTGTTTAATATACCAGTAAAGACAGTCCATGAGTGTCCTTGCTCTCCTTGAAAGAGTTTTCTTGGGCTATTCACATTGCAAGCTGCAGTTCTATCTTTTCACTTGAGTTTCTGTTTCTGTTCTGATTTGCACATTTCCTAATCCCTGACAGCACTGTATTCTTTCACTGCAGTAACTCAGTGTTGTGGTTTAACCCCAGCTGGCAACCAAGTCCCAAACAGTCCCTTGCTCACAAACCCCCAGTAGGGTAGCAGAGAGAATCAGAAGGGTAAAAGGGGGAAAACTCATGGGTTGAGATAAAGACAGTTTAATAGATAAAGCAAAATTCATGCACGCAAGCAAAACTAAACAAGGAACTCATTCACCACTTCCCATGGTCAGGCAGGTATTCAGTCATCTCCAAGACAGCAGGGTTATATCATGTGCAGTGGTGACTTTGGAAGACAAATGTCACCACTCCCAACACAGAATCATCCCCCCTTCCTTCCTTTTCCTCAAGCTTCATATACTGATCATGACATCCTATGGTACAGGATAACACTTGGGTCAGTTGGGGTCAGCTGTCCCAGCTGCGTGTCCTCCCGACTCCTTGCGCACCCCCAGCCCACTTGCTGGTGGAGTAGTGTGAGGAGCAGGAAAGGCCTTGACTCATTTAAGTTCTGCTCAGCAGTAGCTGAAACATCCTTGTGTGATCAATACTCCTTCCATGACAAATCAAAATCATAGCCCATATCAGCTACTGCAAAGAAAACTTAATCTATCCCAACCAAAACAAGCTCATTCAGCCATAAATATAATCTGCTAGTGTTTGAAATACTGTCTCTTTGCTTCAGACTATTTATTTTGATCCTGATATTCTCTCTTCCCTGCCCTACTCTATTTCTTTTTATGAATGACCCTGTACTACTTAAAATTGCTTAAGCTATTGGATAGGCAGGTTTCAGTTCTCTCTCTTGGAAGGTACAGTCATATGTTTTCCTCTGGTTCTGCCAAGTTTCCTGGAAACACCCACCCTAATGACTTCAGGAAGACTAACAGTTCCTACAGGAGGCTATCAGTTCCAGGCTGCCATTGCACTAACCCATCAGCACACTCTATTCCATCCTAATTTCTTTCTTCCTATCTACAGCTACAATCAAACAGCAAGGATGAAGAGTAAACTTGCTGACATTGGTTATACATTTAGGTTTTTCTCAGCTTCCAACTCCCCAAACACTTCAGCCAAATATCTCCAGGCTCCACATGCAAAACATGAAATACACAAATAGCTTTAAAGGATGAAAAACTTGTGAGAGGTTCACAAAGCTAATTAACTGTCATGTTAGTTTCTATAATGGCACATGTGAGTATGGCAGTTATCAATCTGAAAGCTCTCTAAAGAACAAATAAAAGCAACAGTTAACTAGCCCTTGGGTCTTTTGAGTTTTTAACGAGAAAATAAAATTGAAATATATGTGCTCTTTTCAGCTGTCATTTGAAATGTCATACTGCCAGTAGTCTTGCAGAAGCATCATCCAAACATTCACAATGCAAACGCTATAAAGGACTACCACCTGCTTAAAAGGATTTAGAGTGCAAATGGACTACAAGCAAAAAACCTGATAATTGAGGTGTCTTCCCTGAGGTTACACTACCTTCCAGGGTCAAGAAGGGAACCCAGCTTTATGAAACTTAGTCCTCTGTTTCTCCATGACAAAGGCTTCCTTCTGGAGACATGAGAACAGGGATCTCTTCCTATACATGGGTTGTTGATCATATGCAGCTCAGGTAGGTCCAGGCAGTTGGACTTCTGGCTGTAAAGGAATTAGCTTTAAGTAAAACTTCTCTCAAAGGTAACAGATAAAGCTTTTCCTTCTTTGCATTTTCATAAGGAGAAAGAGATGGGGCATGCAAGCAGGAGAGAATTCTTTAAACCGTGTCATTGGCAATATTAATCCATCACATATTTCATTACACATGGCTTCCTAAAGAGCTAGAAATGCGTACAGCTGAATGACGGTGCATCTTTACATAAGTTATTAATGCACTCCTGTAATCCAGTTCTGTTTAAAGGACAGCAGTGCAATCATATGCAAACAGAAATGGAGAAGCATCTGAAAAGGTGGGGGAACAGTTGTCCTGCCATGCAAAAAAACTTGACAAAATTATTAAGCGTTAGAAGTCGGTAACAAAAGGAGGCTTATTTAAAACCCTGAATCTATTCAATCACATTTACAACACTCTTAAAAATTCTTAATTTAGTTAATTGTATGAAATACAGGCAAGAGACCGAGGGTTTTTTCTACTTTGTGCTCTTCCCTGCAACAGGCACACCAGTATGAGTTCTTGGTTTTCTGCTAAAGAGTGTTTGCACCTCTGTTTCGCTGGTATGTGTATAGCTTGTGTAGAAGGATGCAATTTACAAGCTGAATATTGCACCAGCACAACACAGCCTTTTTCTAAGCAGTGGATTCTAATAGAAGCTCTAGTTCCCAAGTGCCTCACCCAGCAGAATGAAACAGACGGCAGCATGAAACAAAACAATGTGGTAAACACAATGTACCCAGAATTAATGAAGAATTTAGTCATAGGGTAAATAATAGAGAAAAATTAAGAGCGAGAGGCAAGGGTGAAAAAGCATATGTTTTTGGATGACATTTTAATAGAAATGAGGAAAAGTGACATAAGAAGCTGTTCTATTATTATTTTGGCATTTGTCTTAGGATAAGGCCTGGGGAATTAACCATGCCTGAAGCTGCACCCTATTAATGGTACAGGAAGAAGATAATCAAAGACGACATCCTAAATCATTCAACTCCCTGCCAGGGAATCTGACACAGAAGAGACTTTTGCTCTACGAGGATGCACAAAACTTATCTACCACCAGAACGGAGTTTCCTTCAGCATCAAAACCAGTAAAGAACATAGGACCCTTGTTAAAGTAAACTAAAGAATAAGTAGGTATAAGCAAAAACATATACTATTCCAAAAAGCATGGCCAGACTACAAGCACTGAAGATATTTATCATGCTGGTGTTAGCTGAAAATTCGGAGGAACAGAGACCCCACATTGAGTAAAAAATAGTGCTACAAATTACTGGGGAAATACAGGTGAAAAAGAACTTGTTAAAGGCAAAACTAAGAAAATATGGGAGGTTTGGGAACTGTATTACAAAGTTGCGACAATATCTTCATTAGCCTCTATTGTCCCTTCTTGTAAAACACCATGGTCAATGAAAAGATTTTTAAATATCTGTTTTATGGAGATAAGGTTAATTTTACTACAGAATTTCCCATTTCTCTCTTGCAATTATAAAGAGGTGATAATGCAGATGTATAAATGCACACCTGGTTAGCTAAATGCCATTAGATATCTCCTGAATCTTGGGCTGATATTAGGCCAGATGGCCAACCCGTTTCATTATCTGAAGCCAAATCAAAACTACTTTGGCACTAGAATTTTCCTGCAAGACTGTGAGGAAGCATAACAGTATTATACTTAAATCCTGTACAGCCAGCTTGATGTATACCTCTGTACTTTTCTTTTGGAAGAGATAAGTATGAAGAATATTGAATAAGAGGATCCTTGAATTCTAGATGTAGGAGTGATAACTTAGACTCACCATTTGGTCAGGAAAAATTATTCCTGCTGAGCAGGGACATGTGAAAAAAAAATAGAGGCAAAAGAAAATGATCAATAACTCTCTGAGCTGCAGTTTCCTCCTGGGAAAGCTACCAAGAAATAGTAAAGTAAGAGTTAGATAAGCCACATAATCCTGCTCCTAGAATTTTAGAAAGTAAAATGTGCTACCTTTAGCAAGAACGGGAGCTTTAGTCATTCAGAACCTGCCTTCAGGGAAGCCCTGTTCTGCATAATTGCATCTGTTTTCTCAGCTAAGTACAAAACAAGTAAAATATTCAGATGAAACTTGTTCGTAAACATAACATGGTTATATTGTTGAACAGACAGTTGCCTTCTAAACAAGCATCGGTCTGTATTGCACAGCAAAATGTTTTCTTGCTGAGCAAGTCCTAAGTATAAAAAAAAAAGATATAATCTTAGCATGCTGCAAAATGACTTTAACACAACACAGATTTTCAAGCACTAAATTCACTTTTAGATGCATTTCCACTATGCATCAGGGGCATGAGTTGATTTAAGTGAGGGAGCAGATTTGTGGGAGAGTAGAATAGCTGCGAGGGAAAGATACATTACAGTTTTGATTGATGTGTGGCAGGCTGCCTATTAATTTGGTATGTATGTACATGTTAGCTGAATGCGCTATGATTGCTTTGAGATAAATGAACAAACGATGCCAATGAGTATCAGTACCTATTTGTAATACTCATGCTCTTCTCAGTATTCTGCAAATATGACAGCCTGGAATTCATTCATAAGTGTGCATATCGACAGGAATAGAATAGGAACATAATGCAGACAAAAAATAATACCATCTGTTATACCCATCTTGGAAGGTAACAAACAGAAGAAAAACTGCCTGCCTAAAGATTCAGTGAGAACATGGGTAGTAAATATAGAGGATACTGTTGCAGACATCTTTACCTGAGCTAGAGTCCTAGGTACTTTTCATTCTCAGTGGAAAAACATCATTTACTCACACGTGCTGCGCTTTAGACATCCTTGTTATCTAACAGAAGGAAAATAATAGTCAAGTACCCGTAGCTGATGAGATGAGCATCATCCCTGTATATATATTCTGCTAGAAGCAAGAGCAAGGTTTATCTCAAAATACCTGAGCAGACCGGGCAGAACAACCAACCATTTTTAATGGTTGATAGTGTTATTTTTCAAGAGCAAAAGGACCCTTCCACCTGAGCACAAACCTATCCTAAACTGCCAAACTGTGACCATAGGCCTAATTGCACAGATGTGCACTGATGTCATTCCATTAAATGAAGGATGCAGATAAACACCTTACAGTGATGATGTTGTTAGCACAGAGCAAGCCACCCTACTCAGACTTAAGAAACTTGGGAATACCAACCCATTTTAGAAACAACCCTCCACTGAATGTTCCACACAGAGTATTAGGTAATTACTTTGTTCGGTGCAATTTCATTCAATAGGCTAAGTGTAGAGAAACTTTCACGTCTGTGGAGTTGTGGGGCTCATATTCTGAACAGCCAAACTGTGTTAACCACCTGTACCTGCCAATGCAGCCTGGGATGTTCCCAATCAATGAAGTTGGTAGCACTTCTGTACAGTAACATGCTGCATGGCATGCTGTCATTGTGATTTGAGGTAAAAAGACGAAAGAGAAGACAAAATCAAATGTGAAATTCAGTATGTGTTTCAAAGTCATGCATTCAGTGGGAGTTCTCAAATGCAATCAAAACCACCAAACTATGGTAAATTCACCAGTGTAGCAACTCTGGTAACAACTAAGATTTGAAATAACAATTCATATTCTTGCTGAATCATTAAAAACCTAAAAAATTTGAAATAGCATCTCCCTAACTATTCTTGACTATTCCAGAAATAAACATGTTGATATATCTCCTCCTACTTCTAATAAGACTCTTCCAGGCTCTCACACCAGCCCAGTGTGCATATGTATGGCTGTCATCATCGGTAGCCCAGAAAAAAAGAGAAAAGTTTAATCAGAAAAAAATCACAAATCTTAAAGCCATTTAAGCATATGAAAGTGGTGTCAGTCTTTGTAGTATTAGATTTTTAACACCAGATGGTACTCTCTGAAGGTATAAATTGCAGTACCACATGAGTTAAGTCGTTGCTTCAATGTAATAAAGATGCATTTGTTTTTATAAAACCCATAATGAAATGATTGCCTAAGGTTCAGTTACCTGTCTTAGAATAAGAAAGTATTTTGAAGAAAGAAGAGTTCTCATTTTTTAATATTTTGACAGTGTTCAGATTTATTAATGTTTTATTAAGAAGCATACTTGACTAATGCTTTTCAGCATTTGGACATTCAGAAGTGAAGAAAGCAATTTAGTGTGTGGTTTTTTAACCACTGGGTTTAGTTTTCTATGCAAAAATGTGTACTGTTGGATGTTAGCTGGTGGTTATTCAACATCATTGTGATTCATCAGAATTTCCAGTGAAGCAAATGGGAATTCAATTGTAAAGGTATAAGGCCAAAATTGTGTTCAGTCTGCCATTTTATTTCCTTTAGCTATTTTACTAAACATGGTTTTGCTGAGTTTCTACAGTTTGAGATTGAGCACTTAACTCTGCACTTTAATTTTGAAGTTCATCTAACACAAAAGAAAGAATTAGTTTCCAAATAGTGACAGTGTCATCACAAAAGAATGCTTACAAGTTTGTAACAGTGCATTCACAGTTTTATGGCACTGCTACTCCAGTTGTAATTAAGGACTGCTCGTGAGTAAATGACTGAAAATCATTAGATGAAATAAGCTAAATTACTCTTTGTGTTGTATTAGGAGAGGAAAGGGGGCTAAAGCTAAAGCAAAGTTAAAAGCACCTGAAAAATCACTGACATTACTCAATTGAAACTCTGATGAATAGTGCATATAATTTTCATTTTCTGAATTGAAAAGGAATGATAGTCACTCTGTCAAAATAAAACAACAGAAATACATGCAGCAGAATTTAGACAAGTCCTTTTCAAGCTCCCTTATAGGGTATTTTCCCTACTCTTTAGCTAATTTGCAGAACGTGAAAAAAGATTGATATTGAACAATTCACTATTGGATCCAAAGTGCAGGGAAAAATTCATTATGCCAAACACTTCAGCAAAAGGCACTTTTCAGTGTCTTGAATGGTTCTGTTTCACACTCTGAATTGCAATATTTGCTGAAGAACATAAAGCACTTCTTATTTGCTGATGGCTGTGGTGCATCCTTTAAGGAGTTTGCTCATTTAATACACCTTCACACCAGGTCTTCGTTTACATCATTATGTTCTCAACTTTCTTTTTTTTTTCCAGACAAATATCATGTTTTTCCATCTCTTTACATATAACTGTATATATTTTCTAGCTGAAAGTTATAACTCTATACAAGAAGATGCTCAGGATTACATTTCTGAGGCAAAATAGTATTAGAAATATATCAAGGTTACAGTACAAGTCAATGTACTCATCCTTCTCTAGGCAATCTGTCACTCTGTATTTCCCAAAAGCACACACTAATGGCATGATAGGGCTAGAAAAATGTGAGCTGCAGAGAACAGTAAGCATTTTTCATGTCTTAAGTTGATTTTCTTGATCAAAATTTAACTCCTGAGCATACGTGAATATCCTGTAAAGTGTTATTTGCTTTGTTTTTAAGTTATTAATGATGATATTAGGAACAACAGGTAACATCTGACTTTCCTATCTGTGTTTGCCAGTTGATTTATCACTAAAATGTGGAAGTGTGGAAATGAGAAAGAAAGGGACTTATAGCAGCAATTCCTAAGTGAACATTGATTAATCTTGAAAAAATGTCTAATCTGCTCCAAAATTGGAGTTCATAGTGTAAAATATCACCCTATCAAATGCTAGACTGAAAGGAAAACCTCAACCTCCTGCCTTTCTCTTGGTAGTACATATTAAGCATTTGGTTTATGTTGCTATCAGTTACCTAAAGGAAACACTGCAGAATTCTAAGTGTGCATGAGCATGTACATTTTAGTAGTTTATTAATTAAGCTGACATTATAATGCATGTCAACTACCACAGCAGGCTTCAATGTGGAGTCTTATTACAACAGATATTGAAAGAACAGTAGGGTGGCTGTCACAGATTAACATTACTGACATTATCAAACGGACATTGTGGGCTCAGGTAGGGAAACATAGTTTATTAGTTGGAGTAATGATAATGTTGTTAGCTCCCTGCAGTAGCTAATTATAGGTGCCAGATAATGCATTTAAGGATCCGTTGCTGTTTTCTATTAAAGTCTTAGAACATACAGCTGCACTGTATAAAAACATTCAAAATGAGAAGAGGTCTTTAAAACAGATCTACATAGACCTGAAGCAGAATTTAACATAAAAATTCTAAACAACAGTGTAAGCTATCATAAATTAGCATAACTGTTCCCAAGAGGGCTCTGAATCTCTAAAACTGACTCCTACTGGAACACAAACTACCCACAAATCCTTGACATAGAGAAAATAGGACAGGGACACCTTATATATTCAGGAAAAAAATTTTGCCTCCGTTTTCTGTGCTAATCATAGAATTACAGTATGGTAGAGGATAGTGAGCACTTTTGGAGAACATCCAGTCCATAACAGTACTCAAAGCATGCTCAGTTAGAGCAGATTGTCCAGGTCCGTAGTCAGGTTTCATTTATCTCCAAGGATGGAGACCCCCACAACCTTGCTGGGAAAGCTGTCCTGATGCCAATCACCACTACAAGGAAAAAGAAAAATAGAAGGGGTTTTTTTTGTATGCTTAAGCAGTTTCTTGTATTTCAATTTGTGCCCATGCACAAATGATTTAAAGTGGATCCTTCTCTTCAGGCTTGTTTTCAAACTAACTGCTTTCTGGGGCTCAAATTCTTGCAAGAAATTTTAACAACCACTGCTACAACCTTAGGAAGAAACTTTAATGGTTTAGCCCATCTGAAGCCTACTCCTATCAGGAACACCTGATCACTGCTCATACTATGACCCTTGTTCTCACTGTATTTACCCAAACTTTATCTTCAAGCTTCCAGAGATCCTCCCTGAACTGGGCATCTTCTGTTGCCTTTACAAAGAGGTGGAAGATTCCTCTCCTCAGTCCCTCCAGTCTGGCCCAGAATGAAGCAGTTGAGAGAAAACAAACAGCTCTTTGCTGCAGGACAGGCCCTCTTCTTAACACTACATATTACAGTGTTTGCAGGAAAGAGCAAATCCACATAAACCTTTCAGAATGCTATATGAGAAAGAAGTAATGCCTTTGACACTTCTGACTTAGCATGCTGAAAATTTGAGTGTATGCTTGGATAATTTATGATGTTGAAGTATAACACTTATCATCTAATCATCTCCAGGCCTCTTGGAATACATGCTTTGAAACTTCTTGATTTGCTGAGAAAAAAGTGAGTTCTCATTATTTCTAAGAGTGGTTTTGTTTAAACAGAATCCTATCAAGCCATTCCTCTGTTGGCAGTTTACAAGAAACAAATGGAAGTGCATTGAGTTATCAGATTGTTGAAAAGAAAAACAAATTTCTAAGAAAAGATGGCATATGAATTATGAGCAAATTAAAAAGGTAACTTATGCATGTATGAGCACCAAGATCCCTTGGCACAATAGACAGCAGTGCTCCCAAGAAGCTCTTACTGTCTGATTCATCAATCATGTGTATGGTGAAGAGATCCTAAGTATTCATTGACTTGACAGCAGCTTCAAAGGAGTCTATTCAGTCAACAATTCATGTTCCTGTAGATTTGCATAATAAAATACAAAAGCTTCCTAGGAAACACCAGACTCTATTAGGTCAACCACTGTATAATTCTGCCACATGGGATTCATTTCACTTTAAACTTTCCTTAATTCCTTTTTGAATGTGAATAGGTTTATGCATTAATTTCTTTTGAATTTTTCCTGAACCAGTTTATGAGATGGAGATAAGAGGTTAAAGCACCACAAAACATGAAATTGCTTCCCTATTTCATTATAACAATTCTCATAAAGCACTAGCTGTTTACAGGTGTGCAAGTATGAGCACTGACATTCATGTGGCACAGAACAGCAAGAAAAAACATCTTAAAAGAGGACTGAAAAGCATTATGGTGATTGCGAATGAATAGGAATAAAAATTAAACTGCGTTCAAATCTTCTCTGTATAACAGTATGTTAAGTGCAAATAGCAGGGGAAGGTAAAAGAGATAATTTGAACTCTTTAGGGTGGGCAGTGGAAAACGGCTGAAGAATCACAAATTCACAAAGATATTTGTGAACTAAGGCTATGACTCAGAAATTATGAGAACAACCAAACAGTACAACAAAGAAGTTATATCGGGGGTCTGGGGAATACATGTGATAATGCAGGAATTTTACCAACTGCAGAAGCCTTTAGTCTAGTCAGAATAGTGACACTAGTCACTGAATCATAGAATGCTTTGGGTTGGAAGGGTCCTTAAAAATCATACAGTCCAACCACCCTCCCATGGGCAGGGACACCTTCCACTAGACCAGGTTTCTCCAAGTCTCGTCCAATCTGGCCTTGAACCCTGCCAGGGATGGGTCAGCCACAGCTGCTCTGGGCAGCCAGTGCGAGGATCTCACCACTGTCACTATAAAAAGATATCTTACCTATGTCCAAGCTAAACCTACCCTCTTCCAGTTTAGAACTGTTGCCTCTAAGAGGATATAACGCTGGCCAGAAGCTGTCTGTTTGTCATGATGCATGTTAAGCAGAGAGCACAACTTCACATGCAAGACCTGATTGTGTCCAGATACAACTGACATCTCTTCATGCAGGAGATTCAGTCTCTAGTGATCTACATTTTGTGTTGCACTGTTAAATCAATCCAACTAAATGTTAGCCATTAGTTATCTATAATGATATTCTTATTAAATAAGCTGAGAAAGGGAAAATTAGAAATTTATAAGGTTTGACCAAATACCTAACTGCTAAAAAATTGCATTGGATTCCAATTTGAACAAAAACTAAAATGCAATTAAGGCTCTTCAAAGACTACAAAAACCCTGCTGGTGTAGCCAACATTTTTTCCTTCAATAACCTTTAATAGAAAAGGCTTACCTGAAACATCTTCCAGGTATACCCTGCATGGAAAAGCTGCTTTATGAAGTGCATAAAAGGTAGGAAACAGTGGGGACTTGGAAGTGCTCCTTACCAGTAAAACATAAGCTCTGTACTTATGAGAAGGATCAGGAAAAAAATAATTAAGAAATAAAAAAACATGATTTATTAAAAAAAAAATCTTTCCAAAGTATTAAATGAGAAATTAATCTATTTTCCAAATATTTTCCTTTGAAAATAATCAGCGAGCTGTAGCAGATAAAAATTGGACATTTACAGAGGCAAACTGAGGAAGTAAGGCTCTGATGCAGCCGCCACTCAGCTTCTCCTCATTCAACCATGCGATTAGCAAGGCAAAGAATTTTAGATCTGTATTCTATATACTTTCTAGTGACATAGCTAGGGGTTAAGTACCTATTAGAGGATATATTATGTACAGTCAAGGTCAACAAACTCTTGTTACAGAAAGCAGAAGACAAGGGTTATGGAATAAATTGTTAGCATCTATATGTATAAAATAAAAGGTGTTTAGAAGTAAGAGAAGTGGTGGGATACCTGGCATGCCTTACAGGCCACACAGAAATAAGATTATTAAAGTACCAAAAAGTGTTGCAGTGAAGGTTATATGATGAAGAAAAGAGGAAATATTGGTGGCAGGGTGAACGGAAAATGGAGAAATTCTCATTTTTCATTAATGAAATGTAATAGGGTAAGGGAGAAAACTGCTGGTTTAACTAGCTTAAACTAGAAAAAGAAAGCCTGAAGATCATAGACTGAAGAAAACAATTCAGCGTCGTCCTGAGAATACAGTACATGTTCTTTATCTTTTATCTTTTCTTTCATCCTGTGATCCTAGATCAGTCAGAGTTTTGTAAGTTTAGTCTCTTTTACAAACTGTTGACTATGCTGAAAATCCAAGGATCATCCCAAGTTGCTTTAGGCAATTTCAACCTGAGGTTAAAACAGACAGTTCTGAGACACTCAGCTGTGGCACAGAAGAAATCACTGTGCAGCAAGGGCATTTCCCCAGGGACTCAATCACAATGCTGTTTGGATAAATAATTCTGGATAAATCAGTATCAACCATTTTGCCATACCTGTGGCTTTGTAGATGGGGAGTTAGAATAAGAGAATCATAGAATCATAGAATAATTCTGATTGGAAAGGACCTTAAGATCATCTAGTTCCAATCCCCTGCCGTGGGCAGGAATATCTCACGCTAAACCATGTCACCCAAGACTCCATCCAGCCTGGCCTTGAACACTGCCAGGTATAAAGAATTCACAACTTCCATGGGCATCCCATTCCAGTGCCTCACCACCCTCATGATAAAGAACTTCTTCCTTATATCTAACCTGAACTATGCAAAAATATCTGATATAACAATGGCTTTCAAACAGGCAGATGAAAGTAGGAACAGAGTGAGGCTGGGGCTTTATATTAATTGTTGGATGCTGGTTTTCAGATGTGTTACTTGTGGGAGGTGTGGGGCTTTAAGCAAAACTACTTAAAAAAATATAGGTTTGAGAATGAGATTTTGATTGACACCCTAGAAGGGACCCAAATTCAAGTCTTAAGAAAAATATGCAGAATACCCCACCTTGGTTGAATACCCAGTGAGGCAGCAATTCTTTGCACTGCTGAGAGAAAAACACATCCCTGAGTAAATCCAGAGTTAGCAAAGATATCTTGATCTTTTTTTCCTAATAACCTAAGGCCTGACACCCAGTTATTAAGGCAAATAAAACCCTCTTGCATTTTCCAAGTTACGAGAATAGTTTTTGCACTTTCACATCTGTAGTTTTCCTCCATTTTAAGGCTAACAAAGGGTAAGTGTCAGGGAAGGACAAATGTACAGCAGGCATGAGATCTGCATGTAAAATACTGCAACTAAATGAAAGCAGAGCTGACTTTCATTTGATGCAGCTGCTGAGTTATTCAAGGACATCGCCCTCTGGCTGCACTGTCATCAGATACCTTTGAAAGATCCCCAGGGTGAATGACAGTGGGTCAGGAATGACCCAGCTCAATTCCCTTTTTATTGTTTTTCATTGTAATCTGATTATCTGGTGCTACCATGTGTCAAAGTGACATTGTTTGACAACTGCATCAAATTCACAGGAGCACAGGAGTGTGTGAGGAAAAAGATGTGCTTCACTCAACCCTTTCAACCTGCCTTGGGGATTGCATGGTCTTTTTTGGTTGGTTTTTCAATCTTTCTTTTTCTCTACCAGTGCAAATATCCAATGGCTTGAATAGCTCTAATTAAACACCACATTGTGGATGCAGGAGCAGTCACCCAACTAGGTAACTGGTACAGTCATTGCCTGAAATCAGTAATTCACAGGGCTATAATGTCTGAAAAAAGATAACCTTAATTTTTAACTACTTGATTGCCAGTGGATGTGGAATATACTGTGGGAACGTGGAAAGAGTGGAATGCAGGATGAGGAAAGAGTGGGTGTATGGATTATCTATTGACTAAAGACAGCTTTGGAATAAGCGATTATGTGCAAGCAAGACCATGCAATTTTAACCATATTTTTATGACTGCAGAATAACTTATGAAATGCTTTTACACGACAGGAGGTTTTTTAGGATTCTTCACAGTGATCAGATTCCTATATTCCTTAGGTGCAGGACAGAGAACTCACAGAGCAGAGGGAATAAGTTTAAGGAAGAGGTGCTATTTTAAGAGAACAGAAGCTGCTACAGACACAGGCCCAGAAATCCAATACGCACATTAATTATTCCCCTGCAGACACATAATCAGGGTCATGCTGGAAGAGGCACCCAACAAACAGCAAGGTGCTATGAGGGGTACTTTCAACATTTCTATTAATAGACCGTCTCTCTATCTGTGACCCAGCATGTGTGTTGGCTGTGTACTGCTGGAGGTGATACCTTTCAGATGAAATGGAAAATGAGGTTCTGACTACATGTGGTCACTAATGATCCCATGCCAGCTTCTGTGAGAGCAGGAGATTACCCAAGTGTCCTGGGAGAGCTTTGGTTCAGATAATTACGTTTTGCTGATCTGAATTCCACCTGTGGTTTAAATTAGATATGGTATTCTTTCGCACTAACCTGTTGTGTAGGTTCACTGTTTATGGATAAGGTACTGCCATTTCAGGGATACTTGAGTCTTCATGCTTAGGATAAAAGTTCTTAACATGAAAACAGTCCCAGTTTTAGTGCTGTAAGGGCACCTTCATTGACATTTTGAAGAATGGGGTGGGAAGGACAGTGGGCCACATGCAAAATGGAAAGGGGAAAATTCCAGTAAATTAGGACTGACTTCCAACAGGTTAATAAAATAAAATATGATATGAATTAAAAAATAATGTCAGACCATGAAAAACAAAATGTGTACCAGTAAGGAAAAAACAACTTGAGCAGGCTCTTAAGCCTCCAGGTATAATAATGTCTTGCATTTCTAACTCAAACCATCAGAACCCTGGGCAGACAATGTGGTAACACTGTGGCAAAAAATAGTAAACAAGAACGGTAGAGAAGGTACTTGCCTTCCTTGCAAACACATGACAGAAACCTAAAAGCAATCCAGCATTTATCCCAGCCTTAAAAGAGGCCAGAAAGGCTGAATCGTGACAAATTATATTAAACTTCAATCAGCACATTCAAATGGTGTGGTGGCATTGGCTTGAAGTTCATGCTGGCAGGTGACATCTGTGCTCATGTGCGCAGCTCCTCAGCTGTCTCTTGAACTGGTGTCTTTAATTCAGAAAAAGAGATACTAATAGGTCTGTCAAGATAAAGAACCTAAAGTCTGCAAGACTAGATGACACAACGCTGCCAAGAGAGACCAAATGGCATCAGTGGAAAATCAGATTGAGCAGTAGCTTGTAGTGTGACACTACCGAAAAGAAGATGGAGAGCTGTGTTTCGGAGTTGTCATATCCTTAATTGTGGAATCATAGAATCATAGAATCGTAGAATAGTTAGGGTTAGAAAGGACCTTAAGATTACTCAGTTCCAATCCCCTGCCATGGGCAGGGACACCTCACACTAGACCATGTTGCCCAAGACTCCATCCAACCTGGCCTTGAATGCTGACGGGGTGGATCAGATTTCCTTGGTTTTCTCTGGGTAGTACTTTGCATCTGAAATACTGTGCATAGACCATTACTGTCAATAACTAATGAGAGAACCAGACATCAGCAAAAAAGCCTTAGTCAAAATGGCAGCTGTTCATGGAAGGGGCTGGAAACAGCTCACAATTAAGGGGCTGAAATGGTTGAATAATGAGGAATAATTAAAAGGCTAATTTATGACTAAACATTTAATTTTGATGATGGAGGTCAATGGGAGTTTCATCATTAACTGTAAAGGAAGATGCATCAGACCTCAGGAGAAGGATGTTTTATATCCACCATCAACTTTCCAGCTATTATTTTGACATTTCTGAGCTAGATAACATTTCTGAACATAAGAAAAAGGAAAAGAAGATTTTTATATGAAGGCTGTAGTTGCAAGAAATGAGAGAGGACCTTTTTTCAAATGAGAATCTTCTCAATAGTATTCCCTAAGGAAAGTGATGGGACCCAGGTAGTAAACAACTGGGTAAACTGCAGCAATCAGGGCGCTGAGAAACAGGTAATGATGGTGAAACCTGCAGTGGCTAGGTGGCCAAACATGATTGAATCTCCCCCATGAGTGTTTAATTTTACTTTATGCGGTTAATTCAGTATCAAAGTTGATTGTTTTCCTGGAGACAACACAATATCATTGTCAGCCTCATGGCTTTTAAAGTAGCTGGAATAAGTTTGGGAATTGCTATGACTTTTTTACTGTTGCATCAGTGAAAATAGTTCTTAAAACTGTTGATTATAGATTCCCATTTACCATTAATATGTAAGATTGAGTGAATTCCACCCTTCACATCCCCAAATATTAATTCATATAACTAAGGCAATGGCATATCTTTCTTACAAGATACCCTGAATTAGAGTGGACAAGCTCCTAAGTAACCCTAAATGGACTTGTTTTGGGCATGAATTTGAGCTACTTGACCTCTGGGGGTCTCTCCCAACCCAAGGTTCAGTGAATTAAATCACACTAATAGGTAGCAAAGGTCCAGAGTACAGACTTAGGATGTTAGCACATTGATACTTTCATATTTCAGCAAAAAAAATGCAAAGGGCATATTTGATTCTTTCTCTTGCTTTTACTTCCTCCAGTTTCATCAGAAATACCCGTGAAACTGATCCTCTTTATTTACTAGGCACATCTGCTTATTTCCTCTGAGAGATAAAATTCAACCTTCCCTGCTTTCATGCAAAATTTCATGCTCTCTTTCTTACCTACTGAATTTGTTTTCTCATCAAGCAATGCTTAAGATCCTTATTATTCACGTTCCAAGTTGAGCACCATTTAACAGACTTTGTTGAACCATTTCCTTGGTTTGGTAAATAACTGAGTGTATTATTAAGTTGATTTGTTGACAAAATTAGAAAAGGATAATTAGTTAGTAAGAAGAAGAAAAATATGCTTCAAATGTCACCAAGAGCAAAAGGTGCAATTCAAAGGAATAAATCCAAGTTCTTATTCAGAACATTGTGTAACAGCTATGCTCTGTTCAGCAGACCCTGAACTAATCTCAGCTGGCTGGGAGAGTTTGTCTATTTAAATGCACAGTAAATCATACATTACTGAAAAGCATGCTTTTAGTTCTGGGAAAGATAGTAAATCACACGAGTGATTTTCAGTTTCATAAAGAGGAGAAACCAAATAGGTTACATTTTTGCTACCAATTGGGCTACATTCCTGATTATATAAATTCTATTTCCAAAACCATTTATTTCCGCTTCTTTCTAGAACACATTTTACTACTGAAATTTGCTTTTACAAAAAACAAACTATCTTTGACCTATAACAGTACATGTAGCTTTCAGCTGGAGATAGGTGTTTAATTATACTAAGTATTGCCCACCTGATGTAACAAAAAAGCTCATCACAATCTCCAAGATTTTTCACCTAAACAAATCTGCAGGCTTAAAAGCTTAAAATTTTCATTTTTGAGATTCATAAGGACATCTGCGTGAAAAATTTGTATGAAAAAAGACTACAAGACAAAGTAGCTGAGGCCGTGTGAATTCTATAATTGTGCATTTAGCAAATAAACCTGACTGCTGCAACTGTCAATTGTTTCTTTCATTATTATGAAGAAATGTAGGCTTTACTTTTGACCAAGAATTTACGCTTATTTTATTTTTCAAGTTGTGTGTGAACTAATGTATGCTAATTAGGGTAATGATTTCAAAAAGACACTTAGTAATCCTTTAAATGCTTATTCATATTAATTGAGCTAAGAAGCAGCACATTATTATTTGCCATTAGAGTTTGAAGGCATACTTACTGATTTCCCTCCTCTAACTCAAATTAAGGAAAGTGTTATATAACAAGCACTGCCTCAAAGTTTTATCAGTGATGGGGAAATGTGCCTCTTGCTGTCCAATTCAAATCAGTAACATCAAAGGGTAATACAGCTCCAAGAAGTTTTATCTTGTAGCTCTTACAAGCTTTTGTTTTTTCCTCAAGAAAAATTGATAATCATGATTGAAAGTCTTTTGAAGCTACTGTTATGAATATATTAGAGGTAGAACAGTTCAAAGAACCTTGAAGTCCCAAGGGAATTGCTAAAATCAATAGAAATTTTCCCGTTAAATTTGGTAGCTGTAATCTACATTTCAAGGTGAGCAGGTGTCCAGTCTTTTGCAATTATAATTCAAGTTGTTTTGGGGAAAATAGGGAATCGTTTCAGAGCTTTCATTCTTACAGCTGCTAGTGACTATGCGAAAATTGTTGGAAGACCTCTTATGGACATGGAGTCATATAGTTTCATATACAGTTTTATATATATACAGTTTTATATATAGTTATGATAGGAAACATCAGTCAAACATCTCTGCTTCATGGTTACAGACCTCAAACCTTGACTTGGCTGATCCATGGTAAGCTTAGTGTCTCATCTCCCAGTGTGTATCCTTCCACCTTGGTGCTCAGACTCTGCTATTACCTAAATAACTGAAGTTTTCAGCTCAACAAAACAAAAAATACCAGCATCTTTCATACCTGTACCTATGCATGACAAAGCCAAAATTCTTATCCTCTCCTTTTCTTATGTTCTAAAACAGGAAGCAGGTAGTGTCTTCAGGGATATACATCTCTAACAGTCAGTCTTCTTTGTGTTTACAGCTCTGGTTTGAGCATGCCTTCAGGTATCTATTGCTTACACTAGTGAAGTGTAGTTGGTGTTCTCTGGGAATTCATACAGTAGATGTTTCTTCAGGTGTTGTACCTAAAGAATGAAAACCACCTGCCATCATGATATGTCTTATGGATTGAACCCTGGTAAATCACAAGCAGAGCTTTTCTCATATCCGTTATCCAGTGTCCTAGACATCAGCAATTCACCTGAAACACTGATTTCTGATGTTCTGATTTCCTCCTGAAGTATTTGTGTTTGTATATCTTATTTGCTAAGAAATGTTATCATTCTGCTTTAATCAGTATTCTGATAATGGGATCACTCATTCCTTCCAAATGGAAACTTTGCCTTGGATAAACAGTAAATATTCATATCTAGGAAGAAAGAAAATGTGGCAGTGTAGCTAATTCTATAGTCTTTTAATTAAAGCTGATAGGAAGAAAGAGTTCAAGAGGTCACTTCAGATTCAGTAAATATGTAATATAAAATTACAAATATCCAATATTTTCTGGATTCTTTTATCAACACTGTCCCACACAACATCCTTGTCTCGAAGCTGGAGAGACATCAATTTGATAGGTTGACCACTCGGTGTATAAAAAACTGGCTGGATGGCAGCACACAAAGAGTTGTGCTCAATGGCTCAATGTCCAGCTGGAGGCCAGTAACGAGTGGCGTCCCTCAAGAATCAGTGTTTGGACCGGACTTGTGCAACATCTTTGTCAGTGACATGGACAGTGCGATTGAGTGCGCCCTCAGCAAGTTTGCCAATGACACCAAGCAGGGTTGTTCGGTTGATACGCAGGAGGGAAGGAATACCATCCAGAGGGACCTTGACAAGCTTGTGAGGTGGGCTGATGCCAACCTGATGAAGTTTAACCGTGACAAGTGCAAGGTCCTATACCTGGGTGGGAGCAATCCCAGGCACAGCTCCAGGTTGGGCAGAGAAGAGATTGAGAGCAGCCCTGCGGAGAAGGACTTGGGAGTGT